>QFET01006575.1:0-13371 GCA_003316355.1 Tuber calosporum | reverse complement strand
GGTACGAGTACTGTGCTCGTACTGCACTGATGGTTTTCAAACCCCACGGCGGAAGCACAAAAGTGCACTCACAATTACACCTGAAGGGCATAAGTAGGAACCCTTGGGATTAATACCGAGCCTTATTACCCCACCTTTCCGTTTTCCAATGTATCATCTCTCTTTGCAGATACCCGATAAATCTCCAGATCACATCCCTCCNNNNCCCCCCCCCCCCCCCTCGGAGAAACAAAACATCTATCCTTGTGAAAAACCGTTTTTGGTTCTCAAAAAGCACTTTTACGATCGGCGGGGTCGTATTCTCCGGAGCGTTCTTGCATCCGCAGCGGCTCAGTGTCGAATCACATTGAAATATTGGCCCCCCACCCACCTTCCCGATCAGTCGCTGTATTCCGCTAGCAGTTATGTCTCACTACTGGAGTACAGCAGTTGGTGCGCTGGCCATATTTCACAACCTGCTGTTGTGAGTTGCACGACCCGGGCACACAATGTGTTGGATAGATGACATTATGTGGGGCTTAGGTGTTCGAGTAGGGGTACTGATTGGGGGTTGCGGGCCGCAGCGGTTCGCTTCGTCGATTTGGGTGAGTATTCATCCTGTGGAGCCTTATTTAAACGAACCATTTTTGTCGAGTGAGATGTAGTGAATGGGAAAAGGGATGGGGGGAAGCTGTTCATTCTTGAAATTTCGAAACAAAGGTCTCACATAGGCAGGCACGCGAAGTTGGATATTTGCCAGTTGGCGAGGGTCGCTGAAGTGAGAGGACTTTCTAAGGATAAAAACCCTTAATGCTGCACATAGTAGCGAAGGCTGGGGTGTCTGTAATTCCAATTAGCAAATCCCAGCATGGGGGGGTCCGCTGGGGGGCTCGATCTTGAGACCTGTCTTCTTGGTTGCCGAAGTCGACTTCAGCCGTATTCTTTCTTCCTACTCCTTGGCCTTTCTCTATCGCTGCTTTATCTCTCTCTGCGTTACCAGTTCTATTGGTGACATACATTATGGCTCTAGCAATAAGGGCGAATCCACAACACCCTGAACTGATATCATGGCCTTGCACATGTCGTGGCACTTACTCACTGCTGGAGGCTTTCCCAGAGGTGGCACAGCTGACGCTCCCCACGGAAGATATAGTCACTAGACAAAAGTGCTTGTTAGAATAGGTCATGTAGCGGTCAGAGTCAGTAAGATGAAAATGCTTGATTGAGAACTAAGAAGATAAGAAAGGCAAAAACGTAACAAGGAATAACCAAGGAAGAAAGGAGAGGAGAAGTGAGATTTTTGCAATTGCAAAAGGAGTAGGTGGTCAGCCTACAATCTTGACGCGTGTAGCAGTCGGGTGCTCAAGTGTAAGCATAATACACAGTGCAGATGCCCTATCCAGGCTCACATGCAGACCTGCCTAGCAGAGGAGCCCCATTTGTACAGTAGGCCTGTAGCTTCTGGTCCGCACATTTCCTGTCCCAATTCTGAATGCTTTCTGATACTTTCTAACAGTGTTGGTAAAATGAAAGGGCAAAAGAAATACCATTTCACCCAGGCTTTGGCCTAGTGACTAACTCTCCCTGTTGTAGAGTGCCAACCGAGCCGGTAGCGCTATTGACCGGCCACGGCCGTTTTGCCGGTACAGGCACATGAGCAACAGGGAGGGGAAGAAGACATGACAGGCTTCGCAACGTCACCCGTCGTGGCCATCAGATCTACCAACCGTGTCAGAACAACGGCTATCAGCGAAGTAGTGTCTGAACTAGTCGTGGTACTTGTGGAAAGTATACCAGGCCATAAGGACCACTCGAGTACTAGACCGTAGGATGGGCATGCAATCAAGGCGGCTCTAGTGCCCCAGTATATCCCAATCCTGTGAGGGGGCTAGACAGTGAGAGGACAACAGAATGCAGTGAACCGGAATACAGTGTCGAGAAGTAGATTAACCCCCATAGCCACTATCGGTAGCCCATGAATCCCCTACGTATCTACTCCCAGCTGAGCGCTGTTGCGTCTGCTCGATCAGCTTGATTTACGTAGATGGTCGCGGTTTTCTCCCTTTCTGTCAATCGAGATGTGGTATCAGGTAGGGCTGACATGAAAATGGAAGCAAGAAGGACAAAGCCAGTTGTTATCGCTCCATCGGTGGTGCGGATCTATCTTGATGCTTGTGTTAGTCGTGGCATGAGGTGGACCTGTTGGAAATACGGTTTCATTAATCTAGAAATCCCGTGTGTTCCTCCGAGAGCGGTGATTTGGGTAGCTGACATTCAAAAGCCCCGGCTACTAACACGGAAGAGCACAGCACCGCTTATCTCTTCCCCTGTACCGGCCGTGGGTACCACCAGCCGGATATATTAAAATTATCGTTAAAGCCCCCACCGGAATGTGAATGAAGCACTAACTCCTGCTGCGGATACGTTCCCCACGTGACAACACATCCCCTGGGCACTTCAGAAGAATACTTACTAGATCAGCACTAGTAAGGATTCGTTCCCCGCGGCGCACCGGATGGGACCTTAAGGCAAGTATCCCTGAGGAGTCGTGAACAGCTGATACAAGACAACATATCACACCCTAAACCACCTATCATGATTGGCGTGTGAGCTTATGGTAATGGGGTAGCAGCTGAACCTCGACATAGTTGTGGAATATACTATTGTTGACTGATCCTCCTGAGGGTGATTTTGTGATGGTGTCAATGTTCCGAATCGTCCAACCGGTCAAGTCTCAGGAACAGGACCACTTGAACAGTCTGAATTGATGGCAGAGACTGAAACCTTGCTAACCTGTGTTTAGTCAGGTCTGGGCAAGATTGGCCCCGGACCAGCATGTACAACGCAATTCCATATAGGAGGTGATGTTATTGTTGTAATTACAACAATCCGGGGATGGGGTCCGATCAGGTAATATAACGATTGGATGTATTAAGGCATATGAAAATAAAATGTAAGGAAATAATGCACATGCTTCCATTGACCATCACTGTTAGTGTTAGCCAGGTTCATCCTGGTTGGGCCTTGATTTCCAGAAACGCTTCTTTATGAAGAGAAAAAAAAAAAAAAACTTCTTCCTTAATATAATGAGCCCACTGTCCATACCACTACACGATAAATTGATCTCTACTCGTGCCAGGTTGCAGGTAGGATGCTGTAACCCCTGAAAGTTCACTCACTTGCCTTGTGGGGACACTCATTCTAAGTCTACAGTTCAATGTAAAATTGTGGCTCAAAGCAATTTTGTGGCGTAATTTTTGTAGATGGATGCTGATATGCGAAAAATGGTCCCCTCTACCAATGCAACAAATTTACTCCAATGCATCCAATACTGATTGAACTTCAAGAGCACCTTCTGATGGTCCTAAGAAATATTTGTTGAAAGATTTGTTGCATTCATTAGTTCAGAAAGTGAAAATTAATAATGATGTATATTTTTCTTTTTTACATTAATAAATAGCCGCTATTAAAAGCTACCTGAAAAATATTTATAAAGTATTTCTAGGACTAGAATTATTTATAATAAAGGGTTTTGTACTTTGATTCCAATTTATATAGACTGTAACAACAATTTTACAGAAGACTTTTTGGGAATCCCTTAAACCGTTGTCAAACACTCGCACTAAGGCCACACTAGGTGAGTAGGAGGGGCGGCAACGGAGAGAGTAGCTGTAGAAAGCAAAGTTAGCGATAATCATGGTAATCATGATGTAAGTACTTACAATGCACAATAAATTTGAAAATTATTCTGAGTGTTTCAGAGCTATCAGCAACCAAATTCTATGGATAACCAACCGGATCCCGATGATAGTAGCAAGGGTGAGATGGTGTTCCAGGGAAGAGGACAAGGCAAGTCTAAGGTGAATGGCAGTGTGCTGAAAGTGGGGAGAATGAGGATTAGGCTGATCATGAAGACTTGTCTGATCATGAAGTAGCTATTGATGTAGACTGGCGAGAATTTCAACTTCCTGAAAATCTGCCACTGGTGCCTGGCCTTCAACCATACCAGCATGTTCAGCCCTGACATAATCGTATGCTGCAATTACCAGAACAGCGTTTTGCCAGATATGATTCAATCTGCAACCCCACCCCATAGTCAATTCGGCCACTACAATTTTTCATGCTGTTTTTCAACAAAGAACAGTTTGAGGAACTTGCCCAAAACACAAATTCTTATACAACAGTAAAGGAGGCAGGAAGGGGTGGTGGGAGGAGATAGTATAAGGTAAAAGGTACTGAAGTGATGGTGTTCGTTGGACTTGTGATTTATATGGGAGTTTATCACTCTAGGGCCATAACAGACTACTGGCAGAGAGATGGCCTTTTGCCTCTCCACAAGTATATCCTTCTTTCACTTGTATATAATTTCTTATTTGCTATGTAGTTTACAAAAATTTATATAGAATATCGCAATATATGACTCAAATTCGCTCTCAACAGTAAAAGCACTATTTTCATATATCTGAACCTGTTTGAAATCTTCCACGCTGTCAATGCTATGCGAAGTTGGAACCGCTCTCCTCCAATTTTCAATCTTCATACCAGTACTATTGACACCAGCTACAGAGGTTGCCATAGATGAAATGATGATTAGATTTGTAGGACGCTCTGTACAATCTGTTCGAATGCCAAATAAGCCTTGTCCGGCAAGCTACAAGACCGCATACTTTGTGAACATGGTTATACATATGCCCTTATATATACATCATGAGTTGTTCAATTTTCCGAGCATGACTTACCATATCCTGGTAAAGATAACCTTTAGTTAAGCCCAACTTCACGTGCAGTATTCCATCTTACAATTAAATTGCCCTACCAACAGTGCCGATTGCTTCTCCTTTGTGATAACTATTTTCCCAACATTCCTTTATTCCAAGCCCTTAAGAACTACTGAATCACAGCATGTGGTACAGTGAGACCCAATTCAGCCGCGTATCCCAGAATTTTAAAGTTTTTTTTTTAAAAAAACTATCCTACCTTGGGGAACCATATCGGGAGTAATTCCGGATAACCATGATATTCTCACTGTCATTTGGCAGGATAGAACCCTAGTACGATTACTTACAACTGCCCATGACATGCAACTATATCTCTAAAACTATACAATGCCTAACCATCGCCGTCCACGCTGTTCCCCAAATCGTAATGCCTACCGAGATATGATTGATGGGATATGGGGAGAGTTACCTGTCCAAGAACTTGCCTTGCCTACAGCTACAGTGGATTACAATATGCACATGGGAGGGGTTGATATAGCAGACCAGAGACGGAGCTATTATTCCACCCAGCTTCATGTTGTTCGAAGTTGGTTGCCAATTGTAACCTACTCCCAAGTATCTCGAGAATCCCAAAGGGACTCTGAAGATACTTTTAGGATAGGGGAAGAAGCCTCGATGGATAGGTCTTCAATAGCCAAGGTAAAAGGTATGGAACTGATAGAGTGACCGTTCAACTTGTAGTATAAAGGATGATAGTCCTGTGAGGCTTGAGAGTCCGAATTCTTAAGGAATTGCAGGCTCTTTAAATACAAAAGATTGTAGCTAGGAAAGCTAAACAAAAGTGCAAACATCCTGTCCAACAACATGCTAACAGAGGGAGCATAACAAGGTAACTATATTCCGAAAACAGAGGGTTAAAAGCGACAGGATAGAGCTAACAAAACAACTAATGGAATCCAAACAAGAAGGAACAAGAGATCAATAATACTATACAAATCCAGTATGTATAGCAGGAGGATAGCGATACGCAAATGGGTAGAGGCAAGGAGGGGTAGTGATAGGCGAAACAAGGAAAGAATAACCAGTTAGGAAGTCATAACCAAGTAGGAAGGGACAACCAAATAGTAGCGCTTATCAGGTATAAACCCAAACAAGTAATAACCAACATCAAGTCAGTAGTAATAGTAGAAACATAGTAGGATTCCGTTACACCAATACTTTTTAGCTTTTTGATACAACTGTCATTAATGCTTTTCTTCTTGCTCGGTGAAGAATGGAGGATTCATCTACTTTCTCCTACTGGTACAGCCATTGAAGATTTGGGGAACACTTAGCTTGAGATCATGTAGAAGAAGGATTTTGACAACTTAATCCTACATGTATTCAGCAGATACATGCAATACCTCCTTTGACTCTCCCTCAGCCATATGGTCTTAACTGTCCTGGTAGTACCCCATCAGGAAACATTTCTCTCAGCAGGGCCCAGGGCTAGATTACTAATTGCACTCTGCTTCCTCCTACAAGAAAGGTTCCTGTTATTTACTTACTCTCATGAAATCAAGTTAAAACTTCACCACAATACTGCTTCCTCTACCACTATCTTTCAAAAGCACACCCGGGAACTCCAAAATTTGAAGACTTTCACACTGCCCAGAATGGCACTGAAGGTAAAATACGGCGGACTCTTTTTGTTTGTGATTACTGCAAGCTTTCCAGTTTCAAAATATCACCTTGTCAAGGCTTCTGCTTCCATTTCTTTCACTCTAAGTACTTGGATTAGAGGAGAGACTTCCTCTACGTTTGCCTTGACCCGACTTCCCAGAACACCTCAACTGAATTCGAAACTCTCCCATTCCCTCTAGGCTTAATTAAATCTACTGTTCTCTCTATCTTTTCTTTCTTTAAACAAGCCCTCAGAATCAGTACTAGTTTACATTGATTATCCTTATGAAATCATGGAAGAATAGGACCGTTGGGATTTTTTTGATATTCTTTTATATTGTCTGTGTACTCTTTTTCTGTTTCCTTTTTTTTCCGAAGTGTTCAATTGGCCAGTACTGGTCTGTTTCCTGCATTTAAATGTCAAGATTCAGCTTTCCTTATTCAGTCTTTGTTGGTTGCGATTCTCCTATTAGCACTACGCTAAAAGTGAGTGAATAATTGTACAGGTTAAGGGATAGGTCAGGTTGCTATGCAAACTGGAAAATGGAATTACACAAAACTGGGTATAAGGTGTTGGGCCAATTTTAGTATAACAGCATGCCGATTAAACAATGATTGTATATTTTCACAATTAAGAATTTGAAGCTGATTTCGTTATTTTATTATAGATTGATTCTTCCCAATCATGCCTATTGTTTAATAACAGAAACTTTTCATTTCAATATTTTCTACCTATATACTTTTATAGTATTTCTTTCCTTAATATATACCTTTAACTCACTATACTAAGACTTCAATTCAGCATAGTTAAGTACCTTTTTTGCATATTCTGGTAATTGCAACTGTCTCTTTACCTTTTCTACATCCAAATCCTTATTATCTTCCACAATTTGATGTGCTCTAACTATAAAACCCTATATTACACTTCAATACCTCAAGTTCATTATTCTAGAAAAGGCAATCAAACATTTTGTATTTCCATTTATTAGATTACACAACACTATTGAATCTCCTTATTTTATTTTTATCAAAGTATTTTATATCTCAATATACAGAGGTTTTGGTAAGCTATAAGGCTTCATTAACTCATATACATATCTTAAGCTACAAAATTGAGCCACAAATTTTCATTGGGCGATAATCTTATATGGTACAGTATACTAACCTGAAGCAGTTAGGCTATAGAGATTAGTGCCCTCTAAAATTGAGCTATACAACTCTCCGCGATAGCAGTACCTTAGCTATAATCTTAGAACAAGAACCCTACATATTCTACTAAATATACTAATTATTAATCAACTTATAATATAGTTTTTGGCAAGCTAGGCTAAATAGTACAAAGTGCTTGAAAGTGGTTTCTCTAATGGAAAAACTATTCAATTGCAACTGATTGGATTGTGCAAGAACTGACATGGCTTGAGGTTTAATGTGGAATAGTATATAGGATTTCTTAGTCATCACTTATTACTTTGCTTTATCAATTCATACCCTACAGTACTTTGCATCATGGTACTAAATAGATTCTATAACTTATTTCACTCTGATCTAAATCTTGACTTTTGATTTTTAGACTCTTACTACTTTTACTTATATCATATGATATTATTTTTGAGCTGTCTGGCACTCCTCTGAAGTGCCCCTAGTCTGCAAGCATGCAAGCAACCAGGGATTGTGACTGGTGAGCCACAATCATGGCCGAATAAAAGTCGAGGTACAAAACGATTCCTCCGGCAATGCAACTGCAACCCCACTACAACTATAAATTTACTACCTAATGAACCACAACTGCTTAGAGTGGACTGAAAATATTTGTACACATACAATAATATTCAAAAAACAATATATCAAATTAGAAAATAAAAAAATCAATACTTTGTATACCATCCTCTTGGATCTAAGACAGTCACAACTCTATTAGGACTAGACTTGTACAACTATTGTAAAAGGTCAGCTTCAATATCCAGAGTCCAAACCTGATTTAGAGCTTCTGCTAGATATTTTCTGACAGTATCTGCGCCCCCCTTAGTCTTGTCAATTTTTGGAAAGTGCTAGTATAGTTTTTCCTTCATCCTCCACCAACAGTACTCAATAGAATTGAGGGTAGGAGAATTGGGTGGTTATTCAATAACCAGTATATTAGTTTCCTCAAACCAAGCTATAGTGTCTCTAGTAGTATGTATCTTTGTACCATCCTGCTGTAAGATAGGATGCCCAACTGTATCATCTACCTCTTGCAAGGTATCAACTAAACTATCCTCCTAAACTTTTATATATATAAATATATTGACACACTTGTCAAAAATAGGAATCAGAGGTCTCTTATTTCTGCCTCAAATACAAGCCCAAACTATTAGCTTTATTCCTGCCCCCTTGGTAACCCAATGAATCCAATCTTTTTGCCATTTTTGTTCTGGTGTTCTGAACACCTGTATACCTTTAGGATCTTTGAACTTTTCAAACAAGGATTCTTCACTAAAGATAACTCCTTCAAAGTCTGCCTTTATTCAATCCTTAAACTCCATTGCCTAAGCTAATCTCTTAATAGCATGCTTATACTTTAAGAGAGCTCATTTCCTAGCTCACCATTTCTTGATATTCATTGAGGTTAAAGCTCTCTTAACTGTCTGGAGGGAGGATTTACGTCCAATATCATTGCACAATTCTGATAAAGTCTAGCAGCATGCCTTCCAAGACTATCTGACTAGGCAGTTGTGGGTTCTGGAATCAATATTTTTAGGTCTTACAAGTATAAGGAGGTTTTTTGCAACACCCCTCTTTTGGAAGAAGTAATAGAAAGTTTGAACATTACTCTTTGAACACTTTAAGAGCTCTCTAATTTCTCCAAAGGGGATTCCTTATTTTCTCTGAGCAACTATTTACCCTTTCTCAAAGTCTGTAAGGTAGCCTTTCTTCTGTAGAGGGATCATAGTTGATGGCTAGTTGCTCTAAGGAGTGGGGAGGGTGGAGGTGTTGCGCAGAAAGTACAGACAGGATCAATCCTTTTAGCCTAGTACTTAACATCAACCCTCAGGGAAGCTCTCTATCTGAAGGAGATATTGGAGAGTTCAAACATATATGCAATTCATGCTGCTTTGCAAATACTATCAACTACCTTTCATGAATTAGTTCAATAGATATCGGTGAAGGGGATGTTGGCACCTACGTACACCAAGGCTCTGGCTTCTGAGCCACAACCCCAGGTTTTTCACTGGCTTAAAACCTTGGACACTCCTACTGAGTGCCCACCAGCTCAACGTTGGATAGTAGCCCAACATCACTTTGTGGCTCAATATCACTTTGTGGCTTATTTTTCTTGATTTAAATCTATCCTGAGTTAACAATATAGATTAATGCTTCTTTTAAAATAAGTTAGTTTTATTTATATATATAATTGCAAATGATACATTAGCCCACAATGAAGGAAGTTTTTATAGTCTCAAAAAGATACTGGAGTTTCGGTGTTCAGTTATCTACCAATTATCAATTGAAATCAACTTGATTGCTAATTATGTTACTATCAAAATTTTACATCCTTCCAAGTCAGCATATTGAGCCAGACTAAGAGGGAAAAATATATATTCAGGGTGCTGGATTTTAGATACTAATGAACCATGTCAAACAGTGAAAAGAAAAGAGGATACTAGGGTTGAAAAGGAATAGAAATAGCTAGAGTGAGTGATTAATGCCCAAAGGAAATCTGATAAAGCAGAGCCTAAACCTCTCCTTGATGAGATCAAGGAACAGGCAAATGCCAGACATGCTGGACATTCACATAAAAGGAAAATATCCAGATTTGTTGCCATTGGCATTAGACAAGAAGCAAGATTAGAGACACTTGTGTAAATATAGGCTACTACTTTAAAATGTCATGTTACTAAATAATAGTCAGTTAAGCTACAAAGTGATATCAAGCCACAAAGTGATGTTCAGCCGCAATCTGATGTTAAGCTGGCAGGTACTCTGTAAGAGCGCCCAAGGTTTAGGGCTAGCAAAAATTCTGGGGTTTTAGCTCAGAAGCCACAAGCTTGACACAAGTACCAGGGTAATGAGTATAGAAGAGCATTTGGCAGTTTTTTTGAAAATTGTAGGAGAAGTAGTATAAAACCAGGCAACACATAATCAGTTTCAAGAGAGTAGTGATACAATTTCTTGTCACATCAATCACATTTTGGAAGCTCTTGTTAAGGGGTAGCCAATTCGGAACTATTGAATTGCCTACGCCGTGTGTAACCTACTCCCAAGTATCTCGAGAATCCCAAAGGGACTCTGAAGATACTATAAGGATAGGGGGAGAAGCATCAATGGATAGGTCTTCAATAGACAAGGTAAAAGGTATGGAACTAATAGAGTGACTGTACAACTTGTAGTATAAAGGATGATAGTCCAGTGAGGCTTGAGAGTCCGAATTCTTAAGGGATTGCAGGCTCTTTAAATACAAAAGATTGTAGCTAGGAAAACTAAACAAAAGCGCAAACATCCTTTCCAACAAACATGCTAACAGAGGCAGCATACCAAGGTGACCATATTCCAAAAACAGAGGGTTAAAAGCGACAGGATCGAGCTAACAAAACAAGTAATGGAATCCAAACAGGAAGGAATAAGAGATCGCTACTACTATACAAATCCAGTAGGTATAGCAGGAGGATAGCGATACGCAACTGGGTAGAAGCAAGGAGGGGTAGTGATAAGCGAAACAAGGAAAGAATAACCAGTTAGGAAGTCATAACCAAGTAGGAAGGGACAACCAAATAGTAGCGCTTATCAGGTATAAACCCAAATAAGTAATAACCAACTTCAAGTCAGTAATAATAGTAGAAACATAGTAGGATTCCGTTACACCGAGCTTGTATCGAGAGGGTAGGAGAACTGTTAGGAAAGCTCTGTTAAGAATAAAGATAAGGTAAAGGATGTTCTTGAAAGGCTTCAAAGTTATTTAACTAATAACTGAATATATTGTTACGGTCTCTTCTCCGTTGCTTGATAATCCCTTAACTTCCAGGTGACTGCCAGCTATTTATACAATTCTCCTGGTACTTATATTAGCCATATATATGAAGTATCCTTAGATATCATTGTCATAGTCATAGAGAGTGGAAACTTTGTTTGACCCTGAAAATGTATCCCCCACTCGGTCAAATGATCCTATGAACTATCTAGTATTATGAGGGTGTTTAGCACTCCACTAGTAAATAGCCTTCGATCCATTTGCCAAATGAAGTAACTTCAACTTCATATAGTACAGAAGCCAACATCTTGCGGAAAACCCATTGATCAGTCTGGATGTCCGTCTTTCTTGCATGTATGCACACTGGAGCATATGCATTCAGAATATCAAGAGTCTGAGTTCTCCGTATTCTGAGAGTCTAGACTTTTCACCAAGGCTGAACATCTCTGCTATAGACACTACTTGTTGCCAGCATGGGTTGTAGTCATATAGTAACCTCACAGTTCTATATACTATCACATTAAATAATTTATACCATTTCCCATATGTGTAACAGCTCTTCTATACCTTATTTGTGAATGTGTTACTGTTCTATCCCTGGGTATCACAGCTGATATCCAGCATAACAAAAAATTCTTTACCTTTTTTAAAGATTGTAATAGAGATGCTGATGGGACCCATATTGATACTAACATAAAAGAGCATGATTATATTTGCTTCCACAATAGAAAAGGTTAAGTTATACAGAATATACTTAGAATTTAGAAGTTCAAACTCTCAATTTAGCTATACATATTCAAGATGGAAAGGGTCAGTGAATAAGGCCTGAGTTCTTGAGAGAGCTTTGGAAGGTGATATAGTGATTCCTGACAGGAGGTATTATTTAATAGTCACTACATATAGTTTAAGAAGAGGCCTCTTAATACCATATGGTAGTGTCCAATACAACTTGAAAGAACAACAACAGTATCAGCAGAGGTACATCTCAATTTCTATACAAACTTGAACTTTAATATTATTATTTCTATTTCTATGTTAATTTATCTTTAGTTTGTATTTTACTTTTGTACACTTTTAATATTAATGTCTTGTACTAATATATCACATTCAGGCTACAGAATAAAGAACAAGTATATAATTTACCTTATCCCAGCTCCAGAATATAATTGGGTCTATATCTAGTATACTCAAATGCTGTTTTCAAATCCTCTCCCATGTACCTGAATACCTATTTGAAACTCAAGTAAGGCTTGTTTTTGCCCTCCCGGGACTCTACAACTTTTTCGCCTTGATAGTCCAGCGACTGAAATTTAATATATGGGAGACACAGACACTAATAGAATTACATGAGAACGAAGTATAAATAGGAATGAAGGAGAGAGTACAATGGAGCGAGGGAGGGTGGTATCAGAGATGATTATAATAATAGGGAAATGAACTAATATCGTGATAGATTAGTACTAGAGTTATGGGATAGTTACCAAGCTGTGCTTCAACAAAGAAGATAACTATGAAGTCAACCGGACTGAAGATACTGCTTTGATTGACTATTTTCAAACGTTATACTCAGGTTTACAAAACAGAATCATAATATTAACTACAACTAAATCATATACCTTGAGATGATGGAATTTGTTGTTAAAGTCAAGTATCGCAAACCCTACCTCCTTGCATTGTAAAAAAACAATTCTGCCTTCCAAACATTTTCAAAAATCTTGAATACAGCCAATTGATTCTCAACTTCAATATTCTGATAATGCTCTTCAAAGAGCTGGACAGCTTGCTCAGTCTTTGAAAGTGCAAGTGTAGATGCCATTTGATTTATTTAGGTTAAGGCAGTTGCTATTGCCTGACTGGCAGTTTTCCAATCAGATTGCGGACGTCGTTTTCATACTGGATAATCAGTACTTCCAGACTCTTGGTCCCTTTTCACACTCTTTTCAAGCTCATACTCTAGGGAAACATTGTATAAGTTAAAAAACTTGTTATCAACTAAAGAGTGCTAATTCTGTTAAGGGTAGCCGATTCTAAGGTCAAGCGAATCAGGCTAGGCTTAAGAAATCAAAT
>QFET01006573.1:0-16903 GCA_003316355.1 Tuber calosporum | reverse complement strand
CCCTCCTCTGCAATGACATAGCCCGAAGATACCCGAGCACAAGGCCCTTCTGACACCAACCGATAATACAAATGGTTTAGGGATCGACCAGTTCTTGAAATGACGAATAGCGACCGCGACTGCCGTACTCCCCGCGGAATCTGGTTGGTCTAGCTGTGAGATGAACCTAGATGTCGTGAACCGCAACCCGAATCGCTGGGAGGAGCAGCTTCAAATGAAAAAGTAGCGAAAACCCAGCCTTGATCTCGCACATATCTCCGAAGATCCAATCATCGAAAAATAAAAGCTTAAACGTCGCACAGATGTCCGATGCAGGGCCACTTTCTGGGACACCCGATGCCCCCATTTTCCTTCGGAACTTCCCAAACAGTATCTGTATGTAGTTACCTGCAGTACTTGTATCGAAAATGTTACGGGGAGTCTCGGGTGTGAACCGTCACCACTAATCACTCGAGCACCGATGCACCATTTACTTGTAGTTAAGAGAATTTGCTTTTTGACAACGAAATTGAAATTGTATTGTCGTCCCGAAGCTATCGAGTGTGTGTGTCCGCCAACACTTAAGGACATGGGGGAGATAGCGTAGCCTTGGTCATTGACTTTCCAGCTCTTCTATTCGGCGCACTAGGGTCGCTTAGGACTTCTGTCCGGGGCACACCCCGGGAAGGAAATCGCCCAACTTATTGTTTCCGCACCGCTTTAAACTCGCTACGGGATATCATCTTACAAAACATCACCGGAACTGAGCCGCCGCATGAGCAAACCAATGCGAGTGCTAAGCATTTCAGGTTACGACTGCCATCCCGGAGCAAGTGCCGGCAATATTTTCTCTCACACACTAGAACATTTGCCGCCCGATATGTACCGCTTCAGCTATAGCAACATTTGTAAGCCCTAAACCTTAGTAAAAGTTCATCCCCTTCAAGATTCAGTTCAGACCGCAGTGTCCGTGGGGTGAGTGATGCATTCCAGCCCTCTTAGCGAAGCTAGCTGCTCCCCTCCGTCATCCAGGAAAATATGTGCTGATTCGGGGTCTCCCTTCTCCCTCGCGAGGTGACTTTGGCTCTTTTACTGTAAAGAAAATCAACTGCCTTTCTTTGTTCCCTCTATGCTGAAGTTGAATGGGGTCAATGTGGAAAAACTACCTGCGGTCATTGGTTATCACTCGAGAGATACATGGGCTCGTGACCTCGGGAGGTCTGTAAAAACAGATTGCTATTGTGTTCAGCCAAAGATTGGCCAGATCCTCAGAATTTTGGCAGTACGAAACAGCATCCGTTTTGGGGGTATCGGGACATTACGGGCCTTGATTTGGAGTGGGTTGTGTTCACGTGGGAATGGTCTCCTTGGCTGAAAACCCTTTTAGATGGACAGCAGGGAAAGGCCTTCGGAACACAAGACCTGTGCAGAGTTGGGAACTATTACTTTCTTTTTCCTAAACTATCGGTAAAGGCAGGTGTATGTATGAAATCATAAGAGCAATCGAATCCTTCCACACACTCCCTTTGCATACTCTCAACAAAAAGAAAGATATATCTAATACCGACTCTTGTAGCCTTATCGCAGTCCCTTGACTCCCGTAGCCTTGGTTCACGTAGCCTTCTGTAACGGGTCAGCGAATATATTACCTTTCGGTAACAGAACTATTCTGGGGAATGCCAAGAAGCTTGGCAACTTCCAACAAAATCTCCCCTAGATGGGCTCCTGAACATGTGGAGTGCGCGCATTGCTACATGCTTACTCCCGCCTGGAAAAAACCGGGCAGAAGAGGAAGGCCGAGGCAATTGGATTGTGGGATGAACACCCCATCTTTCTCTTCCGTACCAGTGGTCGCTGGGAAAGTTTTTGAAGGAAAGACGCAATTCAGGCACCTTGTTCCCCCTCAAGAGCAGATTCAGCGCACCCCGAAATCTCAGGTGACCGGGAGAACGCCCTGGACGGAAGGGAAAACCCGTGTCTGCCGCCAAGCGACGTTTACGCAACTATAGTGTATATGAAGATCTGATTACCCCAGTACGCAACACTTGTTGGAGAGTGAATCTGTGTTAGGAAGTCTCTATCTCATTGACTATTGTATCGCGTTTTCTTGGTGAAGGGTATGACGAGGTTCTCGGGTGGATTTAACAATTTGATTACCGCCAAAACTAGGCATATGGGAATGGCCTATGCTCGGTGGAACAGCATCCGATAGCAGACACGTACTGTGCATCTTTCCAGCAAGGCCAAGCACAAGTGCATCTTAACATAAGTCCAGCTGCTGACAAAAAAGCGCAGTAAATCGCGGCTGTTATGCTCCCATTCAGTGGGCTGCACCCAACTGCGCTCATATTCGAGTATGATTTCAAGTGACACTTTCCGAACTGAGCAGCCAAGCGTGTACGAGGTCTGTCTAACCCCATTTGGGTCTTCTGTGCATCTTGATCATCGTCCGTCTGCTTGTGAGGGTCGATTTTGCCCAAACCTGTCACTCAATTGACCCAATCCTGGTTGATTTTTTGATAGCAAAATATCGAAACATGCACAAGTACCCCTGTTACAACATACAAGATATCGAAGTGATATATAAAAAGCCAAATTGCATTTCTGAACAAAGGCAATTGGGTGTACATCCCATATACCCCGATCATGGGCCTGAGCAAGGCGTTGAAATTTTGCATTAAATTCATTTGTGTGTATCTGTGATAGTACCGTATATTCAGTGCTCAGAGCCGTCCGTCCGTCCGTCTGCGGGGTAGGAGACGGACTGCGCCTGGGAATATGAGGACCAGACGGACTCTGGGCGACTGTAGTCCTAGCGATTGGACCTCTAGTGCCAGCGAAGTAGAATTCATAAACCAGCAATTGAATTATTAATACATCATGAGACATCACCCATGCCGTCCCCGGCCATCCCCACCACCCTTAGCCATTCTCTGCCGCCCTATCATACCTCAAAGTGACTGGGTGATTGGTAGGGACTAGTAAGGTTGGGGAATCAACTGGCTTCAAGTTAAGCAGGGTAATTTTTCCCTACAAAAGACAGTGAGCAGAGATCCAAGTTAAAGTAGGTAACTGCTAAAGAGGCCCAGGCGCTCAGTGAGGGAGGGTAGCAATGTACATGGGGTGTTCGCAGTTGGTGTAAATAAGAGGATAGTTACAAAAGTGATTGGAGGAACATAATGTAACGGGGCACCTTGTAGGAAGATGGATCCTAGGGTTGCAACTGTACCAAAAAAAACCCCTATGTAAAATTCACAAATGGTGAAAATAAAAAGTGAATCAACAGTTGGGTGCAGTTTTGGGAAAACCAGTAAAATTGCCAACAACAACAAATCTAACTAGATATGCTCCAGCCTCTGGAACCAGATAGAGCAGCCTTTGGCAAGGTTCAAATTTATTTAAAATTAAAATTGGTGCAATAGTAGCCCTATAATAATGTCTATAAAAATTTAGATATAAATATATTTTTCCATAGGAAGATAGTTTAGATTGCAATCTAGCTACAAACTCCATTTCAAATATTTTTATGAATACAATCCATCATTATTATAGACTTTATAGATAATTGGAGATTTCATAAATATTCTAGAGACAAGAGTAAACTACTGTAGTTAAGTTATATGCAATATGGTTATATTTAAACCTAAGATATTAAGGAGTAAAATTAGTGTCATTGATACCACTAGTTTACTATTGCCAAAAATACATGTATGGTAAATGCCAAAGAGGTTAACTGCAGTGCTTTGAGCAAACAATTAGTAGTACAAAAAAAGCTAGATTAGCCTGTCTCTAGACTGCTTTACTATTATAGACACTTAGATGTTTGTAATCTTGGAACTAAGATCTAGTATAGTTTCACGAATTTAGAAACATAGTTGAATAAGAAAGAGTTACAATAACCTGCTACTTCAATTCCAGCCAAACTACAGCAAGGTTGCCTACTAAGTTCTAAAAACAAGTGCAAAGCTATTTAATAATACTAGCTTTTTACTAATATAAGTTGAATATAGGTTAATGATATTGTATGAGGAATCCTAATACTTAAATCCAAATATAACCTTCAATTAAAATAAAATAAAAATATTTTAACCTAGAGTTCATTAGACAAAAGTTATATTTATCTGTGTTGCATTCTTGTGAATTTTAAGACTTTGGTTCTTCAGCTATTACAATTTTGTTATAAAATTAATGTTTTAGCCTTCTTTCTCAAAACGACTCTGGTTGCTATGCAAACTAAAAGTGCTCATCTTTCCAAGCTTTCAAAAATCAAGATTGCCAGTTTTCCTAAAACTGCACCCAGTAGAAGTTCTTTTAGATATCGACATACAATATTATTTTCTCAAAATTTCATAAAACAAATAAGCCTAGGATTAGAAACTCTATAATAATAAT
The DNA here is from genome assembly GCA_003316355.1 of Tuber calosporum. NCBI lineage: Eukaryota > Fungi > Ascomycota > Pezizomycetes > Pezizales > Tuberaceae > Tuber > Tuber calosporum. Next base: position 12,532 of record QFET01006573.1, on the reverse strand, counting down.
TTTATTTTTTATGGAAAAATTGGATTATATTAGTTTTTAAAATGAACCTGTGCCAATTAAACCCGGAATATTGGGTGGTACAGTTTCAAAGCAGGAAAATGTGTTGCAACCTGAGTGACCTGTGAAAAATGTTTTGAGATAGGTGTCTTTTTTAAGTTGATCATATCCTTAAAGAGCAACTAAAGAATCAATAAAAACTTTAATATTCATCTAAACTATTAAAATTTAACTCAAATACTCTAGCTTTAAATTATGAAGTTGAAATATGAAAAGAATATTTATATATGTATTCTTACATCTAGTTTTATTGATAGAGAAACATATATGTTTCATAAATTACATTGTCCTGATATGAATATTAACGTATTGTACCCAGTTATGGGTCACCCTCTAGTAATGGGTCAATATCGACCCACTTGTAAAATCATCAAAACTTGCAACCACCAACTCAATTTTGTCACTTAGAACCTGATATTCATTATTTGTAAAGAATATAATGCAATGATTGACTCTATGGAAAATGATGAGAAAATATATAAAGCTGCACTTGTAATATTCCAAAATGATCATTTGTCACTCAAATGTAAAACATGGATTTGAAAGATGGAGGTTTGGAAATCATCAAGGTTTAATAGATATTTGTTAGGACATAGGTCTCGAGATGCCATAGGAAAAAAATCAGACCAAATCATCGTTGAAATTTCTTATTCGTTTTCATGGGAATATTTCCTTGAACATATCGTATATTCTCTTACTTGGTTAGTGTTTCGGCAATACCTACTACACCGCATACATTACTACAGCTAGGACATACTGTGTGTTTATTTCTGTTATATTTTAATATTATGATAAGGATTCTTATGTATATTTCTTTATCTGGTATTCGGGTTATTTCGCTTGCTTATCACATATTTTAACGGTTATTGTTCCGTCCTTTATGTCTTATCATCCACAACGAAACCCCTCACACCACTTTAGATTTAAATAAGTTTTTGGGATTTTCTTGGCAGGTTTTCAGGGTCAAATATGTTCGCACTTATGTTTTTCCTACTGACGTTACGGTAAAAGACGTTCGTACTTATATTTTTCCCTTTTGTATTCTTTCAGATACCGGGAGGGTGCACTTTTGTATATATAGGGGCTACAGCCTACTTTTCTCCCTTTGAAGAATAAGGAACAGACTACCTACCAATATACCTTCATAAATCTACCTCTCCTCATCAAGGTGTGCCCGCAATACACGCTTGGTATTGCGTTAGTATATCCCGATAGATATAAGATCGTGCCCATACACATTTGAACAGGTTATAAGCCCAGGCCTCCTATATCTTTAGGATATACATTTACACCCTCCAACAGACCACGAAACCTCACAGTCAACGAAGCAAAACCCGTCCTGCCATCGATCCACGTTTCCCACCAGAATAATACCCCGAAATATTTTTCTCGGTAAGGTTTATTTCTCGGCACGAAACATCGACCAGACGAAACGCTCCTTCTTTGACGAAACCAAACATTCTCGGCCTCGGCATTACACAAGTCTCGACGAAACACTTTCGGCGTTAACCACTACTTAACCGAGCTCTTTTCACCGTTCACCTCGGTGTCCTTCTTTTTCCTCTCTTTGTGCGCACAAGCATTACCCACCATTCCCCCGCACACTTTATCAACTACCTGGAAGTTAACACATCTGAGGGTATACACTCCCAGAAAAATCCTTGATAGGTGAACGTGTTACTTTCAGGCTTGATAAAAGTTGTTGGACTTAAATGGGGTGTGTGGTGACAGAGAACGATTCGAAGAACACAACTTGTGTAACCAAAATCCACCATGGCCTCAGCCTCAACCACCGTCCCTGAACCTTCGACAGACAATCCCCCAGCAACCCCTCTGCCCATTGACCAATGGGCACGGACACCCGCTATTAACTCTAAACGCGGCTTCGCACCCAGTTACAAACTCAGCTCCATCCCAAAGCTGACTGGGCCTGAGAACTACCGCACATGGCGTGACATCTCCTAGTACGTCCTCGGACTGTTCAACTGCTGGGACATTGTGCAAGGAACGGAAACCATCTCCAATGAAATACGGGATGAACACGCGGATCTGACGAAAGTTGACCCTATAGATGAATTTTGCCATCGCTACTAGTGGGCATCAGCCTACTTCCTAGAGACCAATGATCCAAAATGGCTCATCCTCCTGGCAACCCATAAAACGCCGCACGCAATCTGGACGGCGTTCCAGGATAAATTTGAGAAAGAAAAAACCTTCTCCTTCTTTGACCAACTCAACGCTGTTCTGGATACCAAATACGAGTCGTCTGAATCCATCGCTGATCACATTGGCAAGTTTGACACCCTCAGGAATCGCATGCAACACCTTTGCACCCCAGTTACCGAAAATGACCGTTACGCCCTACCTTTTGCATTTAAGAGGGTATTCGATTCATCGGACGCAAAAGCTGCTGTCCTTCTCCAGTCCCTTCCCGAGTCGATGAACAACATCGTCGACAACCTCTAAACCAAGGAGGACCTTACCTACAACCATGTCTATAACAGGTTTTTGGACCTTAAAACTTCGGTTAACTCTGACGAAGACAAGGCGTATAAAACCGCCACTGTCAAAGGAAAAGGGAAGGAACAACCCTATCGAAAGGGAAACAGCACATTGGTCACAGCCAAGGAATACTCATACTGCAAAAAGCATTACCCCTCTGCACGCAATGAAGGGCATACTTGGAAAGAGTGTCAGAAACTCAAGACTGATAACTAAAAGAAGAAGGAAAGGACGGCGATTGGAACGGCCAAGATGGGCAAGGAAGAGACATCCAAACCGGTCAGTACATCCTCAACCCTTACCACTACGGGAAAGACCCCTCACCAACACAATTGGGTAATTGATACAGGCGCAAGCTCACATATGACAACCAACCTAGACCTTCTTATAAACTTTGAAGCAGAAAAAGGAAAGGTCAAGTTAGGCGATGACTCTGTAATCGAGTCATCCAGCCGTGGAACAGTTAAGCTCATGGCCAAAACATCTAATGGCCATGTATCTCCTGTTTTTCTTCAACGTGTTCTCTGGGTTCCTAAGTTGGGTCAATGCAATTTGTGATCGTGGCGCGCTATCGTTTCTTTGGGAAAAGGGTTTTCTTTACACAGTTCAGGGAAGGACATGTGGGTCATGGGAGAGAATAAAGAGGTTTTATGTGGCAAGCTTGACAGACAAGATTATGTCGTGCAGGAAAGAAAGGAACTGGCATACACAATGACCTATCAGGAGTGGCATGAAGCCTTTGGTCATCCCCCATCAGCCTACCTTCGCTCCAACAAATACTCCGACACATCCCATATCCTTAAGGTTCCTACAGGTTGGCAATGCGAAACTTGAATTACCACAAAGTCGTCCAAACGAAAATCAGAACCAATAAAGCACCGTTGCCAAAGCCCCTTCGAGTTAATTCACTCCAACTTAAGCAGAAAATTCTCGACATCATCCTTTGGTAATTCTTGGTACTATATCAGCTTCATTGCTGACTGCACATGATACACCTGGATTTACCCCATCAAGGTAAAATCCGATACGGTAAAAATCTTCAAACAGTTCCTCCAGGAGCGACAAACCCAAGATAACGCCATAATTAAACGATTCAGAATTGATAACGGTGGTGAATACCTGAACCATGAAATGCTAAACCTGTTTCAGGCGCATGGAATACTTCATGACAAAACTCCACCCTACTCACATGAATCAAATAGCGTTGCTGAACGGTATAACAGGCCCATAATAACCGCCACTAGGTCCATGTTAAAAGGTTTAACTCTACGACTTTGGGCAGAAGCAATCGCAACCTCTTTATACCTCAGAAACCGTCTTTCCAACCGATCCATAGGAGGATCAACGCCCAATGAATCTCTCTACAACTAAAAGCCGTTGATCAACAACCTGTGCCCATACGGGACCAAATGCTTAGTCCATATACCTTAGGAGACCATAAAACCAGGAACGAAGCTACAGCCCCAGGCAATCGAAGGCTATCATGTTGGATACACATCCTCTGACAAGATATACCGGATATACATCCCCTCGCAACATAAGGTATCCTAAACACGAAAGGTACACTGGACCACTAAAACGATTGAACAAACGGAGGTGGCAAGTACAACACCTGCTCCGGAATCCCAATTTGCGACCGTCCTTCCTCCCTCCTTTCCAATAGACCTGCAATCGTACAGTAAGACTTTGGAATTGGACCCGAGTACGACACCTACCAACCGCACCACAGCGATTGAAGTCCATCCTCCTCCATTACCTCCACATTAAGAGAACTACAACTGACCTAACACACCGTCACCTACTCCGGAACCTGCTCCATTGGAACAACACCCTCAAGAATATGAGGCCCTACCAGATGAGCAACCGGAAACACGGACAAGGTCAGGACGAATCTCACGCCCACCGGTACGCGTTGGCAGAAATGCTACTGAACTACCCGATGAGAATCCCACCACGTATCACCAAGCGATTAACAGTACGCTTAAGGAACAGTGGACCATGGCGATGGATGACGAGATTAATGCACTAAAAAGGAATAAAACCGGTGATATTGTTGAGAGACCAATGTGAAGAAAGATAATCGATAGTAAGTGGGTTTACAAGACTAAACATAATGCAGATGGGACTTTCGAAAGGTTTCGCGCAAGAGCCGTTGCCAAAGGGTTTTCACAAATTCCCGGCTTTGACTACGAAGAAACATTCGCCCCTGTCATCCGTTATGAATCTCTCCACTTACTTCTCGCGATATGCGCTAAAAACAAATGGCGACTGCGACAGTTCGATGTCAAATTTGCTTTCCTCTACGGCGAACTCAAAGAAGATGTTTACCTATGACCATTACCTGGGTCCCGTGACGGAGAAAAAGTATGGAAACTTAACCAATGTCTTTATGGACTTAAGAAATTTGCGAATGAAGGGTATGCTCTCTTCGCAAAATACTCAACCTCCAAAGGATTTACGACATCAGCCCTCGACCCATGCATGTTTGTCCATGCTAAACACGACATCTACGTACCGGTTTACGTCGACGACATTGCCATACACGCAGCCGACTCCCCCCATGCAACATCTCTGACTAAAGACCTGAAAAAGGCATTCGAGATCACTGACCTAGGGGAAGCTAACTTCCTACTCGGCTTGCACATAACGTATACACCAGACAGCATACATCTTACCCAGCGAAAATACATCAAGTCAGTTCTCCAACGATATGGCATGGAAAACTCAAGTTCCGTTTCTACCCCTTTACCAAAAGGCATTCAACTTACGAAACGGACCGAAGACATACGGATACCAGACCCCTCCATTTACCAATCGGTTATAGGATCACTTATGTACCTCAACACTGGCACAAGACGCGACCTCTCATATACGATTTCATTTCTTTCTCAATTTTGTTCTTGCCCATCTGAAGCACACTTAAAGGCCGGTAAACACGTCCTTCCTTACCTTGCTGGAACGGAAAATATAGGATTGTTCTACCCGTACCCAACCAACACAACTCACACTATCGATGTCTATGCTGATGCAGACTTTGCCGCTTGCCTTGATACCCGCCACTCCTTCTCAGGATACATTGTTATCTTAAATGGTTCATGTATCTCCTGGCGATCCAAGAAACAGGCATCCGTCGCTACATCTACTACAGATGCGGAATACGTTGCTATGTCACTGGCTACGCGACAAATCCAATGGTTCCAAAAAGGCCTCACCGAAATTCGACTAAGTTAATCGATCGCTTTGCACGCAGATAATACTGGCGCTAATTTTCTTGCGACAAACCATCAACTCAAAAAACGTACCAAACACATCGATATTCACTTTCGCAAAATACGAGAAGAACTCGACCGCGGTTCGTTCACTTTACTAAAAGTTGAGTCGTCAGAAAACCTTGCCAATATCTACACCAAAATCTTAGCGAAACCGGCACATACACGGTTGATGGGACTTCTGGGTTGTAGATAATGAGGGGAAGTTTTGAAATTTCTTATTCATTTTCATATGAATATTTCCTTGAACATATCGTATATTCTCTTACTTAGTTAGTGTTTCGGCAATACCTATTACACCGCATACATTACTACAGCTAGGACATACTGTGCATTTATTTCTGTTATATTTCATTATTACGATAAGGATTCTTATGTTTATTTCTTTATCTGGGATTCGTATTATTTCGCTTGCTTATCACATATTTTAACGGTTGTTGTTCTGTTCTTTATGTCTTATCATCTACAACGAAACCCCTCATACCACTTTAGATTTAAATAAATTTTTGGGATTTTCTTGGCAGGTTTTCAGGGTTAAATACGTTCGCACTTATGTTTTTCCTACTGACATTACGGTAAAACACGTTCGTACTTATATTTTTCCCTTTTATATTCATTTAGATAACGGGAGGGCGCACTCTTGTATATATACGTGCTACCGCCCACTTTTCTCGCTTAGAAGAATAAGGAACAGACTACCTACCAATCTACCTTCATAAATCTACCTCTCCTCATCAAGGCGTGTCCGCAATACTCGCTTAGTATTGCGTTAGTATATTCTGATAGATATAAGATCGTGCCCATACACATTTGAACAATCATGTAGTATACAAGTCAAACTATTCCTTCAATCTTTCAGATTTGATTGCATTTTTGATGACCCAAACCTCACTACAGATATTTTCACACTTTTTCACAACTACCTTTCCAAAACGAATTTTCAATGGCTCCTAAGATACCAGATAGAGAAAGCATCATCCAGGCTGCGTTGCAGCATCGAATTGAGAATCCAGAGCTCTCATTACGCACAATCGCCACTACTTTCAGCATTTCCAATACCACTCTTCAAAACCGCCTCTGACAAAGTACCACTCCTGCTCCAGTGGCCCATGAGCAGCAACACCTCCGTACCAATGTTCAACAGACTGTGATAGTCGATAGAATCAAAGACTGGGATGACAGAGGGATTCGTCTCCGCTGCAGACATGTTCTTGATATGGTGTATCAAATACAGAAGTCCAAAGGTAGAACTGGCGAAGTGGGGAAGCATTGGATTGATAGATTTATCGCAAGACACAAACATATTCAATCCAAGGTTGGCAAGAGCTTGCACAAGTAGAGAGCACTTGCAACGGATCCAGAAATCTTCAAGAAGCATCTCAATCGCTATTATTATCTCCGCTGCAAACATCATATTAAGCCTCAGCATACTTGGAATACAGATTAAAAGGGATTTGCTATGAGACTTGGTGGAGGTGGTATTATCCTATGCCGTACTGGAAGAAAGAATCCCAGAATCATGCAAGATGGAGAGCGTTCCTGGGTGACTGTAGTTGAGGCAATTTCTGGAAATGGCAAGGCGTTATCACCTCTCATTATTCATGCCTCAAATGCGCACTTGATGGGCCATCATAGCAATATCAACTATAAAAGGGATATGGATGCCTACTTTACACACACCAAGGCTGGCTATACAACAAGTGAGATTACATTCGACTGGTTGGTGCATATATTCGAACCAAAAACACGGCCCGAGCGTGGTACCAAGGAACACGGAATACAGGTATTAGATGGGCATAGCTCCCATGTCAACAAGATTGCCTTTATCGAGTATTGCATCGAGATGAACATCCATCTCATCTGTCTCCCTGGCCATACCACTCAGGTGCTTCAACCTTTGGACATTGGAATCTTTTTCCCTCTTGGAAATAGTTATCGAAAACAGTCGGAAGATTTTCTCAAAGACCATGGGCCCAATTGGGCAATGAGGAAAGGGGATTTCTACCCGATGTATCACAAGGCCAGATCTGAAGCCCTCAGTGAGAAGAATGTGGTATCTGGCTGGCGAGCTAGTGTGATGATACCATTCAATTGACACCGGGTTTTAAAAATGTCTGGTTTGCAAATGAACACTGGTCAGTCAAGAACACCTGATGACCAACGCCCTAGTCTCCGTCCATTGCCTGCACGCTCTCAGACCATCTCTGAGTTAGATAAGCTTAGAGAGGTGGCCAGCAAAACCAATCTGGGGGATGAAAGTCGGAATCTATTGAACCAAGCAATTAACATAGGCAATAAAGCGAATGCTCAAGCCGTTCTTGATGCTGCAACAATTACTCGACTGCAGGTTGTCAAGCCCAGTACCACTGACTGCAGCCGGATTAAGGGAGGCCTTATTCTTCATACCTCTATCCTTGCTAGACTTTATAAAAAGCGTGAAAGGGATGACATTCATAAAAAGGAATTGGCAGCAAAGAAACAGCTCTCAAAGCACCAAAAGTTGGGCAAACCAAAGGTGGATACAATCAAAAGAAAGGCAAGAAGACAGCAAAGGTCTGTGGATGTTATTGAGTCAAGAGGTGAAGCGGATGAAGAGATAGACTGCAATGAGTTCAGTGAACCACTAAGTATAAAATGTCTGATAGTTGCAATTTTTTAAACTTATAGCTTACATTTTCTAGGAGGAAAGTCCTATTTCTAAGAACATGGGTCATAGTAACACCCGTCTCCAGCACTCATCATGTAAAAAGATCAACTACAAAGCAAGTCTAAAGTCTGATTTGAAGGAGGATAGTGATTGAATCATGAGATATCACTTGAGATCCTTGATAGTGTAGATTCTTTTATTTCAAAAACATTTTTCATGTACATTATAACACTATTAAAAGTCTCCCTGACATAAATTTTCAGGTGATTATACACAAAATTGAGTTGGTGGTTGCAAGTTTTGATGATTTTACAAGTGGATCGATATTGACCGATTACTAGAGGGTGACCCATAACTAGGTACAATATGTTATTCAATAATTTTTATTTTTTTATTTAATTTATATATTCTCTGTTAACATACTGGAACCTGCATAAAGCCCTAACTATGGCAGAAATGAAAGGTCAATCTCAAACAAACCAATAAAAGAAATATCCAAAACCTATCTCCCTGTCGTAACGATACCGTCACTGCTCCCACAATGGAGGTCAATCAAGTAAGGTAAGAAAATATCAAAATTTCAAACAAAGTAAGGAAATTCACAACAACATGAAAGAATAAAGTCAGGAAAGGAGGGCAGTCAAGCTGTCCTAAGGTGAGGGTTACCTAGCGGACGGCATGGAGGGGGGGAAGCCAGGTGTAGACTCCAGATGTAGGTACGAAGGGCCTGTAGAAGGTCCGCAGAGGTCCACATGGGGGACCCTGGGCCGAGGCCGCCAATGCGAGGAATGTGGCGGAGGCGGATAGAGGCCATAGTAGGACATTGAAGGATTGCGTGGACCATGGTCTCTTCATCCTCCGCGCAGTAGGGGCAGAGGTGGATGGGATCGGGGTAGTCCCAGGAGGAGTGGGCAGCCAGGTAGCTTTTACCTGACCTCATTTGGTGTATCGTGCCAGCCACACACTTGTTAAGTCCTATAAAGGAGTGAGGGGACAGGCGTGGGGCATAGCGGTAGTAAAGTAGAGGTGGGGCCTGGAGGGGCGAATCTTTGAGGAGGAGAGCCTTACAGGCTTTTTGGAGGAAGGGGTAGTTCCTAGTTGTTGGATCGGGAGGGAGGATATCTGCGGGGAGAAGGTGTGGTGCGGCTAGAGGAAAGGTCCCCAAAGTAGGGATAATAGTAAGCAGGGTATGGCAGAGGGCGTCAATAGGAAGGTGTCGCCTAGCTAGGTGAGGCGGTTTTACTTGTCCCAAGAGAGGATGATGTAGTTCTGTTTGAGCCCTAGTAGTGTGATAGGCAGACCCAGCCTGGTATTGGAGTAGTCAGAAATGAGATAGGAGGGTGGTAACCTGGGAGCGGCAGGATTGATGAGGGGAGAGGAGCAGGCAAGGCAAAGGGCCGCCATGCGCCTGATGCGTGGCAGGAGTGAGGAGATTGAAGCCAAGCAGGCCTCACAGTTGAGTATCGAAATGGGGGTGGAGGAGAAGCAGTTGGTGACCCAGCTGAGGACTCTGTTCCACAGCCTGGTCATCTTGTCCAGTGTTCGCTGAGTTGGTGAGAATAGGTCAGCCCCATATGTGAGGATTGGGAGAACCAGTCCTGCTACGCGGCGGCATGGCATGTAGATGGAGAGGCCAAGGCCTGGTGTTGAGAGTTGTTTGATGGTGAAGAAGGCAGCCTTAGCGAAGGCGACCCTCTTAATGAAGTGGGTGGTTGTTTCCATGGTTGGTGTATACCAGTACCCGAGCCAGCATCCCGATGAGGAGAGGGCGAAAAAGGACCCAGTTAGCCCAATTGGGGAGGTGGAGATTGGAGAGTAGTACTTGGAGGTGTGCCAGTGGATGAGTTCAGTCTTGGGAACTGAAAAGGAGACCTCCAGCTTGGCTGCCCTGTAAGTGAGTAAGGAAAACACGTGTTGAAGAAGCTGAATGTTCCTCCTGTAAGAAACCGAGGAAAGAGTAACAGAAAAATCATGGACATAGGTGAAAATAAGCCTTTGGGGTATAGAAAAATGCAATCGTGAAACATAAATCACAAACAACAATGGAGATATAGGGGACCCTTAAGGGGTCCCAACAGAAACAGGTGAGAATATTGCCGGTACACCTTGAAAAAGCAGGCGGCACTGGCAATCAGTGAGGAAGCAGTGAACCCAGGAGGTCATATATCCTAGGATGCCCCTTGATTGGAGGAGTTGGGTGAGTGAGAAGGCAGAGATGTTCTCGAAGCCTCCCTATGATATCCAGGAAGAGGGAGGAGACCTTCTTATTATAGTGTTGGCGAGAATGAACCTCTTGGGAGAGGGCAGCGCAGGCATCGATGGTGCTGAGACCCGTGAGTGAACCAATTGGTTTGGATCAATCAGGCCAACTGATCTGGCCATAGAGGCTAAGCGGTATCCCATTTTCCTCTTCAGTTGCTTAGAGACAGTTTCCAGGCGAACAATAACAGGGAAAGATGCAGGTGAGGAGTAGTCAGCTTTGCCTGGTTTGGGGAGAATCAACCCGTTGGCTCTCTTGTGAGGGAGCTGATGATATTCAAGTAGCATGAGTGGGCCTACTAGGTCGCGAAGGATGGAGGAGTTGGTGAAGTGGACCCTCTTCCAGACCCCGTAATGGTCCTGGTCTGCTCCTGGGGCGCAGGTGTTGGAGGACTTCCTAAGTGGATGGGAAATTTCTTCGGGGAGGAGGAGAGTAGCTTTGCTGTCATAGAGTAGGAAAGAGGGGGAAGGAAGAGGAGGCTTGAACGGGAAAAAGTAGTGCAGGAGGGAGGTGTTAATTTCAACAAGAGTATCGGCATCGGGAAATGAGGGGAACTTTTCAGGCTGTCGCCAGGAGGCGAGAGGTCTTGCTGTCCACACTGACCTGGTGTTGACATTGGCTAAGAATTCCTTCTAGTGGGATGACTTAGCCTTTTTCATAGCTCTGAAGTAGGTATTGCGGTTTTGGCGACAAAGTGCCTATGTATTGGGAGCGTGCTGATGGCGGTGAGCCCTGGCGGAATGGTGGTAGGCCTGCCTTAGATGGGTCAGTTCCTGGTTCCACCAGGGTTTGGCGTGAATGGACGGGCGTTTAGATGGTGTGTAGCTTGTCAGCAGTGCCGTGAGGGTTCTCAGGTGCTGGCAAGCCATTCATCTATTAAAGAATCGGTGTGGTATGTCATGGGAGGAGGGATCTGAAGGGCCTTGAGCATGGGGGTGAGAGTGTCCCAGTCAGCATTGGACCAGTCAGGTAATGGGATGGCAGTTTTGAGAAGGAGGGTCGTGAAGCTAATGTTAAGGGGGAGGTGGTCTGAGCCAGAGGATTCGGCACTTGCATCCCATGTGGTGAAAAAGGGGAGAAGGTGGTCGTTGGCGAATGCAAGGTCGAGAACAGCAGGCCATGAGCTGTTATCAAAAGGGAATCGTGTATAGACCCCAGAAGTGTTGAGTAGGTGGAAGCCTAGCTTAGAGCTGAGTTCAAAGTACAGTGAGGATACTGCATATTCATTAGAGGAGACCAGACGTAGAGGGTCTGCGGAAGGGTGGTGGATGTTGAAGTCACCCACTACAAGTGTGGGGAAGGTATGGGATTTGAAGACATCTTGTGGGTTGACAGTGCGTATCCTAGAAGATGTGCCATTAGTGGAGTAAAGGTTGTATATTCTGAACCTGTTGTAGTTAGAGTGAAATACCCCAGATGGGGAAAAAATATCAACTGCCATCAGGTCGAGGCAGTTATAAAAGCATGGAAGTAGGGAATAGCTCAGTAGGAGCTACACGAGTACATAGGTGGCAACCTTCGGAGGGGTACCAAGGACTGGAGGGGGATAGAAGGCCGTAAAGTCTGTAAAACTAGGAAGTTGGTTGCAATATACAGGCGGGTCTAGGAGAAGAACCTCCTGTGGAGCCAAGGAACAAGTTCTGAAACTATTAAAAAGGGAAAGAAAGAGGCTCCAGCTTCTGGGGCGGTAGTGTTGGATAGAGGAAAGTTGCATAAGTGAGGAAGGCTGTGGAGTCCGGTCAGGACCAGCCAAGGCGGTGTTTGATAGCACACTCATTAATCAGATGTGCTGGGAGG
>QFET01006571.1:5596-35410 GCA_003316355.1 Tuber calosporum | reverse complement strand
GCCATAAGGTTTAGGGTTGCGGGAAGAGGTCTATATAAGGACCCATAGGGGGACAGGTATATAGCTCTTCACGCAACCATCTTTGTTATTTCCTATCTATAACTTTATCAAATCAAACCTTCATTCCGCTCTCCCCCTAGCGACCTCTAGTTGAAGTTGACTGTCGGATTCTTCTATCAAGTGCTCAGGAAAACTATTGGACTTGGAGTAGTCGCAATAGTAGTGAGCAAGTGTCTTGATAGACTGAATCATATATCGTTGCCGGTTGCGCGACATAGATAGTCGAACCTTAACAGTACCCTCACCCTGAGATCAAAAATGAGACAATCATTTAGCACTGCTAGAACAGGACTGAGTTCTAGTTTTCTTTTTGGTTTGATAGTGCATTTTATCTTTCCTTGATTGCACCTTTATTTTCTGTTTTCCTTGGTTGTATTCAGGTTTGCTTTGAATACATGATCTCCGTTAGTGTAATTGATCAGGCAGGACTTGAGTAGCAAGGAAGGTTATTTTGCAAGTTTGCCTGAGGAGGATGGAATACCTGATATCTCACAGGCGTGATGATAAACACCCCAGCTACCCAATATTTTCATGGAAGAACTTTAGGACACTTATGCAAACTAAAACTCTTAGCGAAAAAGGACCTTCTAAGCCTTAGTAGCTATTCTACCATAGGCCCTATGCTAGATCAATACATGTGAAGCCTTGTTTGGACTGAAACTCTAAGAAGTCGGGATGTAATAGATGAGCCATAGGTTTGTTAGATAATAGCGCTACAGGTGCTGTGTAAACAAGTACTTGGATCAAGAAGTCCCTACCACCCATTATCTGCCGGGAATTCCAACACCCATATCAGAGATAAGTGGGAACCAAATTCCTGCATCCAGATATCCTTGAACTACAAAAGTGAAGATGAAGATAAGTTACTATATGAATGACATAAGATTTCAACTTGCAGATATGCCTGTAATCAAGGTTGATAGCTATCATCCTATATCATGGTTAAAAGACCAGAAACTCAATATTGACAAGTATAAGATTACTCTAAAGTGGCGTTCAGCATACTCTATCATAAAGTGTCTGGTCGCCAAGCAATGTATGGAGTTTATTACTATTGCAGAACTCCTAGTGGAGGATAGGAGTCAGGTATTGCTGTTTGGTATAGCTATGTATACCGGAGATGATAGTAAGGACCTTAGTGTCAGCCTACTCTCTGAGTAGAAACATTATATTGATATTTTTAGCCAAGAAAATATAAATTCTTTCCTCAAACATCATGAGTTTGATCACAGCATCGAACTAGAATCAGTGCGTAAGCCACCCTAAGGGCCCCTATACCCTCTCTTACACTGAGAGTTAGATAGACTCTATAACTATAGCCATAACATGGAAGAACAAGGAAATGTCTGATAGTCATAGTGTCCATCTTGTTTACCTATCTACTTCTTACCAAGGCTGAAGCTAGGCATTAGTTATGTATCAAATATCATGTGTGTTATAAAATTACTATTAAAAATAAGTATATATTGCCCTTGATGAATGACCTTAGAGATCAGGTCAGAAATGTTACAGTGTTCACTAAGGTGGACTTGAAGAAGAGTAAACCGCATTTAAAAGTTGATATAGCCAGTATGAATATCGAGTAATTCTGTTTTAGCTATGCAATACACTATCTACCTTCCTGAAGATAAGCAAGAAGATATTCTAAGGTATGCTATACACTTGGGTCATGGCTTACATAAATGAGTCCTGATTTACTCTAAGATGATTGTAGAACATGTTGCACTAGCACAACTTCTGATAGAAAGACTGTACCAGGCAGGTCTTAGCATTAGGATAAAAAGGTCCATCTTTGATCAAAGTGAAGTTGAGTTCTTAAGCTATAATATATTTGAGCATGGGATATCTATGTTGACTCAGAAGGTAGAGGAGATTAAGCCTTGCAAGACTCCAGAGAATATTACTGTTTTTCAAAGTTTAAAGAGCATTGCAGCCTTCCACCTTTGTTTTATAAATAGGTTTAGTAAAGTAGAAAACCCATTAATGGATTTTACTAAGAAGGATATAAAAGTAGACGGGTAAGTGGCCTGTTAGTGGTCATTTGAACATCTAAAGGAATTGTTTACTATTGATCCCATCCTGATACACTTGGAGAGCTTTCGTCTAACTAAATTGAAAACAGACGCCCGCGATTTCACACTGGCAGCGATACTCTCCCAACACTGTGATAATCAGACCTGGTATCCAGTGGGCTATCATAGCTAGAGGTTTCAGCAAGGTGAAGTAAACTATGATATGTATGATAAAGAGATAGTGCCAATTATTGGCAAGTTCAAAGAATAGGATCATTTTTTATGCTCGGTAGAAGCTCTGATACAAGCGCATCTTGACCACAAGAATTTGAAGTACTTTAATATTACAAAGGTCTTAATTCGTAGGCATAACTGCTGGGCAGAATTGCTTTAAACTTACAAGTTCAAGGTGGTCATTCATGAGGGTTAGCTAAATGAAAAGGTGGCTATATTATTGTGGAATAGGCACTATTGCCTGGAAGCAGCCAAAGATGCGCTACAGGAAACCTTTTTCTTCAAGGGTAGTGGCATGTACTACAGGAATGTGACCTCTTTAGGCCACGCATGCTATTGACCTGTCTATGTTCCTGTTTACGATTACATATCTTACAACCCCCAATAATAGCAGCTGAGAAACACTAACCGTACTTTTCAGTTTTCAAAGCAGTGGCAAGTAAGGCAGCTACTCAGAATGGTCAGTTTGAGGTAGAGAAGGGTCTGCTCACCTATCAGGTCAAATATTATATCCCTAAAGACGAGGCATGAAAGAGGACCATCATGAAGGCAGAATATGATTCCAATATTGTAAGAAACTTTAGTGCATACAAGAAAATAGCCTGTGTTAAAGTGAACTCTTGGAGGCCAAATTTTGATACTCTTGTAACCGAATATATTCATACCTGTAAAGTTACTTGCCAAAGTATCAAGACTACGAGGTGCAAGAAGTTTAGCCTACTTCAACCTGTTGAGGTTCTAATCAGAGCCTGAAATGTGATATACAGGGACTTAATCGTAACTTTGCCAGTGCACAAAGTATATCCAAAGAACTGGGATTTAGTCAGCAGGTTCGCCTAGTTGGCTCACTTAATGCCTCTGGCTACTGGGATAACTATAGAAGCACTTTTTCTCAGGTTCTTTAAGGAAGTATAGTGATTGCATGGGCTCCCAGAAGCTATCATATCCGACAACGTTACCTGATTCAGCTCTGAGGTTTATATGAGTCTCAAGGTGTTACTCTAGGTGAAACTCAATATCTGGACCCAGTTCTTCTGTGAAACTAATGGCAAACTGATAGTGTAAATCAGATTTTGGAACAGTATCAAAGGAGTTATTGTTCATACCAGCAAGATGATACAGCTTCGTTGCTGCCATTTGCTAACTAAATATACAATATGTCTTTATCAGAGTGCTCAAAGTTATCACCCTCGGAGGTACACTATGAGTTAGTCCCTAGGACTAACTTGTCTGGGGCAGTGTCTAACTATCAAGCAATATACTCCAACAGTGAGTTAATTGTAAGGACTGGGAAGACACTTCTCAGGAGATTGGAGTTATACTACAAAGGGCCCTGAAACATCACTAGAAATGTTATCATCCAAAGCTACTACCCCCTTATAACTAAATAATCCAGTAGGATATAAACGAAGGCTGAGTAAAGACAGCCACTCGAATTATGTAGCAAAGAAGGAATATTCACTAAGAGTGACCGATGGGGAAGCTAGAAGACAAGAGGCACAGACCCTGTATAGTTTAGGGGAAAATAGGAATAGCAGAATACGAGCTAGAGCTCCCTGTTCGGTACACAATCTACCCCTTGTCCAATATTCGACTTGTAGAGCTACTTCAAGAGAACCATATAGATAAACTGGCTAAGGATGTACCAATATCACCGATTGGGGACTTAGACCAAAGATATGTAGTGGATGCTATTGTTGACAATCAATAGAGTCTTAGTGCCTAAGCTAAATGCCCTCTTCATTTCGTCTAATACTTGGTCTCATTGAAAGGGTTCACAGTTGATGAAACCTTAGGGGAAACATTCATGATGTTAGAAGGAACAGTCCGTAAGTACTAGAATAATCCCCCTTGATACCTCAAGGGGAATATAGCTGTATTTGATATCAAATTTTATCATAACTGAACTGAATATAAATAAAAATATTATGCACTTCCAGTTTACACTGAGGATTTCAAATCTCTTACCAACTTGATAAAATTATGTATTTCAATATAACTTTAAACTTTTTATTGAATCACATTGAGTTAGATAATAGTTTATTATTACCTTTCTCTTAATAACTAAAAGTGCATCTTGGTACAATTCTTCTCCCAATTCCCCATATCAAGTCCTTTTCTAATGTCAATTTCCTGCTCAACCCACTGCAGAGTCAGCTCTTGGCACATTTTGCCACCCTTACCACCTCCTCTCATTCATATCTGGTAAATTTTCCAATTTGTACTGAAACTGTAAAGAGCCTTAATCACATGCTTAACTAAGCAGATTCTATTACAAGACTTCAAAGTCTACGTTCTGATAACAAAGCCAGAATCATAGATGCTTAAAATGCCATACTGATAAATTGATGGATTAGTAGGCCAGTTTAGAGTAGTTTTAGATTACTGGTCTCTTATATTTTGTCTTGCATTATTGAAGAACATAAGTATCGCATAGCCTCAAATGATTGCCAGAAAGGTAATAATTAGTATTTCTAATAACTAATTTTCAATAATAGGTTAACCAATCTCTGGTGTCCAATCTCCTGAGGAAAGGAACTTTGGTGCATCAACTCTTGCTCCTTGAAATGATAATCGCTGTGACTGAGCAGTTTTAGAGATAGACTGTTTAGTGCAGATTATAATCCATATATAAGCTGAAATCATGAGTTGATTCATGGTATCTAGAAACTACATCCACTGCTAAGTTGTTGTATCTGTATTGAACCCCATCTTCTGTAGAATATTTATAAGAAACAGTACTGTGAAGGAGAGGAGACTTGTACTTTGGACAATATTTGTGGATTAGCTAAACAAGACAGTAGGATAGTGGTATAATATAGAAATATGGAGTATAGTATAATACATGATTGAGTATATTGTATTGTTTTAGAGTATTTATATATATAGATTCAAAGAATAATTTAATAGTATTCTCAATCAATCAAGCTCCTCAATTTGAGTTTTTGTAAAAGGTCTTGGCATATATGAAAACATCTATTAACTTTTATATATAGTCAATTGAAATGAAAAGGGTTTTAAAATATATATAATATTACAACATCATTGGGATAGTCAGCGATTATTGAAACTTTACTGGTCTGTATGCTAACTATCTGGCTAATTCTAACTGGGGACAGATTCTGTTTGTGACTCAACTATCTGTATTTTTGAATATATAATAGTTTGTCTTATTTAAATACTTTATATCAAAATCAATATACTTATTATTGAATAAATTATACTCAAAGATTGAAATATGATATTGAATTACATATTTGAGAGATCTTTTATATAGTTTCGAAAGACTTTACAAAGTGAAATTATATCAGAAATGAAGTTTGTGTTACGATTTAGCCAATTTGGTACTGTTGAATTGACTAGGCTGTGCTCATATCGAGAAAAGCACAGAACTGTCAGGAAAGCTCAGTAAAAAGTAAGGTTAAAGATAAAAGGGTTCTCGAAGGCTTCATAACTTGTTAACTTGATATATTGTTAAGGTCTCTTCTCCGTTGCTTGATGTTCCCTTAACTATGGGGGACTGCTAACTATTTATAAACTTTTCCCAGTACTTATGTTGGCCATATAAAAGAAGTATCCTTGGAAACTTGGGCCATTGTCTAAACAGTGCGAACACTGCTTGACCCTGAAGATGTATGATCCCACTACAGCAAATTATCCCCTGGACTATGTATTTCTCTCACGGGGTCAAGCACTCAACCAGTAGATAACCTTCGATCTCTTTGCTAAATGAACTAAGTTCCAATTGATGCGGCCTATTTGCGAACATCACACAGAATACCAGGTGATCAGTCTGGATGGCCGTCTTCCCTGCATATATGCACTCATGTGCAGATGCATGCGGATTATCAAGAATGCAGAATACATAATAGATTCACTTGGATAAATTACTCTGTCATCTTTCACCGAGGCTGTGTAGTTCTGGATACGATCCTACTTCTTGCCAGTGTGGGTTGTCGTCAATATAGTCACATCTCCTGGCGCTATATACCATCACATCTTTAGACTCGAAAGTCTAGTACCATATCCCATATGTGTAACATCAGCTTCCACTTCCTAAGCTTCATCTCAAAGCAATTCTTCCTTTTAGTACTACTTCCGGTAGCATTAAAAAACCTTCTGCGATAACTTGGCCACAGCAGGAACAACCTTTCTGTAGATACTACCTAGCCCAAATTTGGCATTGCCGGTTCTTCCCTGTGAAAATCTTCTACCAATTCTTGAGCATCCTCTAAGTGCTTTGGTGGTTCCCAAGTGTTCTCAACTTCGGAACATCCTTTCCACTTGACAAAGTATCGAAGTTCTTGGATCGTTCGTGAACGTCCTCTGAATCTTCGCTCATTAGAGATTATTTCACTCATGATGATTTTTTCCACTTCCCATTAAAGGTCACCTTCAACTTCTTCCGGTGCCACGGGTGGTTGTTCACGGCCAGGTCAAACTGATTTTCGGTATGGCTCGAGTAGCACTACATGGAATACCGGATGGATTTTCGATCGCACGAATATTTCCAATTTGGAGGCAAGGTTTCCTCTTTGCTCTAGGATTTTGAACGGGCCATATAATTTTGGCGCTAACCTATTGGACGGTCGCTTGGTGCGGATATTCCTTGCATTTAGCATAACCAAGTCGCCAATTTTAAAGTCTGTTTGACTA
This sequence comes from Tuber calosporum, assembly GCA_003316355.1. NCBI lineage: Eukaryota > Fungi > Ascomycota > Pezizomycetes > Pezizales > Tuberaceae > Tuber > Tuber calosporum. The sequence goes on along the minus strand of QFET01006571.1, from coordinate 28,448 downwards.
CGAGCTTTGCAGTCATAGTAATGGTTCATCCCTTCAAGAGTCTTCTCAACGGATTCCTTTGCCTTTTCATGTATCGCTTTCATCCAGTGAGCCTACATAGTTGCTCCCGGATTCTGAGCTTCTCGCTCCTTCATCATTTCTGTTTGAGGATGGTAACCATAATTTGAGAAGAAAGGGGTTAATCTATATGCACTTGTTACCAAGTTGTTATATGCATACTCTGCTAACGGCAGTAGATGGTACTACTCATCCTGATCGTAGTTGACAAATATTCGAAGGTAGCCTGATGGCACTTAGTTAACTATTTCTGTTTGTCCATCAGTTTGTGGATGGTAAGCTGTAGACATCTTTCTTTTTATACTTAATGTCTTGCACAATGATTCCCAAAATTCTCCAGCAAACTTTGGGTCTATGTCGGAAATAATTTCTGTATGTAACCCATGAAGTGTCCAAACTTCTTTGATGAATACTTCTACAATGTCCGTTGTGGTCGCGTTTTCTTCTAAGCCAATAAAGGGTGCCATTTTGGTGAACCGGTCGACTACAACCATGATCTGGCTGTATCCTGCTGATTTGGGAAATTGTTTGATAAAATCTACCAAGGTAGATGCCCAAGCAGCAAATGTGACCTGTAGTAGTTGTAACAGCCCAAAGCCTGCATGTCTTGGTACCTTAGCCTTTTGGCACTTAGTAGAGGATCGTACATAGTCGTATATCCAGTTCGCGATTCGTTTCCAGTAAAAGTCTCGTGTGATAATTTCCAGAGTCTTTTCTAGACCGAAATGCCATGCGATCATAGAGTCGTGACAGCTTTGAGCAATATCTGTCTGCATGTATTCATTTTGAGGAACATATAGGCGTTCTTTATAGTAGAGCATTCTATCTGTTAGGGTCCCTTGTTTCGCCATTTCTTTGCCATCATCCCGTAAACCTTCCAGATCCTTCTTTCGGTCTAGCCAATCTGGATCCTCATTTGCTATTTCTCTTACCCGTTCCAAGAAAGTTATATCAAGTTTCTTGACTTCGCACTTTGCAATTATTGAATTCGACATTTGTGTTTGTCCTTTAGTGCATATCGGGTGTGAGGTAATGTCTGTTGAGTCCAAATATTTCTGCCATCCTACAGAATATAGGAAACATAATTGTGGTTGATTTTCTTCCAACCGTATATCTGAACTGCCAAACCCTTGGCTTGGTCGGTCAGTTTCATCTAACTCCATAACCTTATGAAGTTTTCTCTCATCATCCTTTTCCACAATCATCAGGGCTATCCGGTCTCCTATGTGTACCTGAAATGGATTGTCAGTAGGGTTGACTGGGAGGATCTTAACCTCTCCTCTACAGTCCGCATCGACTACTCCGGCTCCTATGGATCTACAATGCTTGACGCTAATCCACTACATAGTGCAATACGTGCATATGTTCCGATTGGTAATCCGAAAGCCAATCCTGTCCCAATGAGCACTTGCCCATTTGTAGGAACTATGTTGTTTTCGGTACTATATGGGTCATGACCGGCGGCAAGCTTGGAACCTCCAGTCGGGATTCTTGCTTCCTGTGGAAGTCTTTTAATCCTTCTCATATTATTTCTTTCCTCTTGAGCCAACCGCTGACTGAGATGTTCGCAGTTTTCTGTACCCCATATACCTGAGACAACTAAGTTTCGGTTATTCTGGAGGTTTTCAAAGTGATGTGACTGAAGTATAGCCTGCTTGGCATACTCAGCTCCCTCCTCAGGGCGGTACTCTGGCCACGTGCTTAAAGCATCCAGTTTGCCCCCTCTGGTTCCAGGTCGGTAAATGATTTTAAAGTTAAAATCAGTGAGCGTCTGAAACCTGTGAATTTGTCTAGCCGACCAGGCCTTTGTTGTGAGAAAATATTGTGGGTTTTCATGATCCGTGTATATGATGAAAGGTTCATCGGTCCCAGCAAGATAGTGTAACTATTCTTCCAACGCAACTAATATTGCCAACAATTCCATGTCATGAATGTCCTAATTGCGTTCAGCAGGTGTCAACATTAGAGAATGGAAAGCGACAGGATGTAGTTTTTTGTCCAAATATTGAGAAAGGACACATCCAAGGGCATAATCGCTAGCATCCGTTTTCACTACCGTTTCCCTGTCCAGATGGAAATGAAACAATATCGGAGCTGTGATAAACCTACGTTTAAGCTCCTCAAAGGTTTGCTTCCGCTTTTCACTCTAAGAAAAATCCTTCGGGTTACCTTTAAGCAAATCAGTAATTGGCGCGCATAGTGCATAGAAATTCTTTATGAACCGCCGGTAGAAGTTGGCGAAGCCCATAAATATTTGAATTTCTTTTACCGAGGTGGGTGGTTTCCAGGCCTTGATTGATTCCACCTTTCGTTCACTCCTAGTAACTCTATCAACAGCCACAAAACACCCCTAGAACTCCACTCATGTCACATGGAAGGGGCTTTTCGTAAGCGAGATGGCCATTCTGTATTCTTGTAGTCTTTCTAAGACTTTTCTAACCAATATGACATGATCCTTCTCAGATTTAGAGTATATAAGTATATCATCAATGTATACTACAACTCCTTCATCCAGGAAGTCTTTCCGGATCATAGTCATTATTGATTGGAAGGTGGCAGGTGCATTTACCAGACCAAACGGCATGACATTATATTCTTATAAGCCATATCGTGTTCGAAAGGCAGTTTTCAAATTCATCACCCTTTCTTATTCGGATCAGTTGTTAACCGTCCTTCAGATTCTATTTGGTGATAATAGTGGCTCCTCCACTCGGTCACGTAGTTCCGTCATAAGGGGTAATGTATATTTAGCGTAGATAGTGTCCTTGTTAAGTCCTCGGTAGTCAACTACCAACCTAAGACGTCTATCAGGTATTGGCACAAAAAGTATTGCTGCTCTAGCCGGTGATTTTCTGGGGGAAACTTTTCCTTGTTTTAACATATCATCCAGATATGTTCGTAGTGCTTTTAACTGCTTTTCTGAGAGGGGGTAAATTTATCCCCAAGGTGGTTAGGAATCAGGTTTGAGATCAATAGCATGATCGAATGTCTGATGAGTGGGTAGTTTCGCTGCTGTTGATAGGCGGAAAAGGTCTTGGTAGTTATGGTATTGCACGGGTAGTGGATCAAGGATTATATCTTCCTCATCATCTACTCTTGCAATTCTTCAAATAACTACAGCCTCTGGATCTTCCAATACCTGCTTATTCCATTCGATTAATATTCCTTCATCCTCCGGTAAGAGGTGAAATTGACATCCAGGAGCCTCAAACCTCCAGCTTCCTGGGGCTTGAATTTCCATTATAGGATGTTCATTATTCCACCACCCAAATGGAATTTTTATTGCAGGATTTCCTGTTGGTGCGATCTCGCACACAATCTTTGATAATTGTTTATTTTTCCCAATTTGGAGGTAAAGGGGAAGGGTAAAATCCCTTCTGGTAGATAATTTGTTTCCTGTAAAACCCAAAATGAGTATCTGATCCTCACGTGACCTGTAATGAATATTCAATCCCTTAATTTAATTTTCGTGTATAACAAAGATATTGGATCCAGAGTCTAATAAAACTCTTATGCGATATCATTTCCCGTACACATAGATATATGCAGTTCCCTCATGACATATATAGCGTATTAGTTCTTCGTGTTTGAGCTTCTGACTCTTAGACGACATTGTTATCTCCGTTCGTCCTCGCTTAGAAGACACTATAGTTGTATAGCTTGGATGTTTTTGACAACACCAGCATCGATTCGACCATAGAGGTCTCCACAGACGAACTAAACAAATACTTAATTATCAAGATTCTGGGCGGCCCACTACAAGCGTTCTTTACCGCCCGCTGAGGGGCTCCTAAATAATTAAAACCCCCGTCAATAGGGGAGAGACCAATAAAACCAGATAAAAATGCAAGAAAAAATTATACTTCTCAGCCTTTCCTGTAGGATAATACCCTGAAGGAGTAATAATTTTGGAAAATAAATTAAATTTCCGAAAAGAGCCGAAAGTTCCGAAAATGGTGTGTGTTTCCGAATTCGGAATATCTCGTACCAATGTGGTATTAATTGGTGTTTGGTTGACGTAGTTGTTGTCACAACACGTCCCTGTTAGGCCAGCCTATATCATCACGTTTCCAAGAAGACTTTACAGCTATTCAGCTATGATGTAGTGGTAAAATGAGCCTGGCCCATTCATTATGTCTGCAGGGTCCTGCGTTTAATCGACCCTTCTAGTAGTTTAAACAACTGTAATTTGTACCGGAGGCAACTAGAACGAGAGCTTACCAGGGGGTCACCCCTACTGCTGCCCTGCACTTCCCGAGGGTCCTAAAACGTGAAGCATATCCAAATGCCTAAAAAGGAGATCCTTCTTCCGAAGAAGTAAAAAGCAGGAAAACCTAAAATTACAACCAATCTGAGGGAAAATAAAAAATAACCGCGATCTCCCTGACGGGGGAGGTCTCATCCTCCGGTCCCCTGAATCTAATCAGTTAAAGCATGCTATGGAACCTCATCGAGGTTCCCGGGCACAACGGTTCCCAATATGCAAACATGGACCTGCATGCCAACTTTTTTTGAAGAATTTTTGAATTCCTTTTTATCGTCAGTAACCTCATTGTCGTGATCTTCATCACCCAAATCTTGAGGGTTCCCAGTTTCGATTCCGGTCGCTATTGCTAGTGCCCTGAATACCCAATCGCCGTCGCCGATGGTGCCATTAGGATATTTTTGTGTCTAATAATTCCCATAACTGAGGTGCTGGTTCGCTCTGTATCTGGTTCACATTTGTCTATAATGTTCTTAGAGCAAGAGCAGCAGTCTGTGGTTTGCAGGAAAATTTCGGTCGGTCCTTCGATAGTTGCTTAGCGAAAGCTCTTGCTACCACTATGTCCTTTCAACATTTTGGCCAAGTGTAGTTGTTGAGGCCGCAGCGAGTGCTAGCCTTTTCTACCTTTGGCTTATCTTCAACATCTTGGAGGATTCCATCATGAGCATGCTTCCAGTCCGTATGCTGATCCTTGTATTGAATCGTCCTTTCTTTTCTGATGGGTTTCCTTTAGCTAACTTCAATCAGGGAGGATTGGTCTTTGTTTCTAGCCGGTGTATCCGTGTTTGGTGTTGAACCCTTTTGCTGTATCAACGCGTTTTCACTTGGATGCTCCACTGTTTGAGGGCTCACCTTTGGATAGTTTCCGCCGTTCCAGAAATTCCTCCTCCTGTCTGCCAACTTCCAGAATAGTTTCCATCCATTCCTTATCCGAGGAAAACTTTAGATGGGATAACCGGCGAAGAATTTCTTCATGAAGTTTGCTTTCCACCAGTACCCTCTAACGAATACCTGTGAGACCGGCCATGATGTTGAGATTTTCGAGAAGTTGAAGATACGTGTGGATTTTTCCCTTATAGACTACCTTAGTCATTTCTTCTAGGGCTCGTCGTTCTTCCTCGATGCAGATATATCGCTTTATAATTTCTTGTCGAAAGCGTTCCAATATGGAATAGTCTGGGTCTCCGGTATATTCACCTAATCCACCCATCACCTTGCGGTATTTCTCCGAGAAGGGTGCTACTTTGTTCCCCTTTGTTTTCCACATGGCAAAAACTATTCGGTGTGCATGATTTTCCCACTGTGTAGGATTGCGATCGAAGTAGTCTTCATAGGCTGTCAACCAGTTAAGAACAACTTAGTTGTCATTTCCTTCGAAGAAGTAGGGTTATTCCGTATTTAGCTTTGCTGGTCAGGAGAGTCTACCGATACGTTCTAAGAAAGCCATAGTTAACCTGTCCTCAGGTACATGGTTTCTGGGAATAGACGGTAAACAGAGAGTGCCTTCCGGCCTGCCGCCCTTTCTACCCCATCAATCCTCTCAATCACTATCAGACCCATCATCATCTGGGTCAGGGGCATCACCAAGGCTACCTGGTGGTGGTGGCTGTGGTAGGTTATTTCCTCCACGGTCAACTCCTGTTCCTTTATCCTTCTTTGGAGTTGATTCTGATTCCTTTGTAGGAATAGTACCTTCTAATGGTACCATTGTGGGTCCTTGGTTAAACGGTCCTGGATCACCATCACTAGGTGCATGCTGTGTTGGTGCAGGTATCTTTTCCGCTAATCGAAGTACCAGAGCATCTGGGTAGGCCTTCATACCCGCACTCTGTTCTCGTTGCTATTGAGCAGCATTTTCTCGTTGTTCACTCATCCTTCTGGTCCATTCCTGTTCCTCTTGGTTCGACTTAGTATTGAGTTCCAATAGTAACTTTTCCAGGATTTAGTCCCTTGTTTCTGAGACCTGGGCCTGTTGCTTCTGTTGAGCCTGTTGGCGTCAGAACTCTTCCTGAACCTGGGCACGTAACCTTTGCTACTCCCGTTCGGTGTCGCCACTCAATTGTTCCAATGCATGGCGACCTTCCTGTATCTCATCATCATTGATAACTTCACCTCTGGCCATACGGCTCTGCAGCAATTCTAGCATTGTGAAACCCTGCCTGGCGTCTTGTGATAGTGCTGAGATAGCTATGTGATTCTCATCTGCACTTTCTTTCAAGGATCGGTCCAGATGGCGTAATGCATATACAACATTTTGCTGGAAGATATCTTGTGTATTGACAGGCTTCTTGGTTCGTTCGGCACCTTTCTGAACTCTTGATGGTGGACAACCCAAATGTGTAATAGGAGGCCTGGTAGGGCTTCTAGACCGGATTAAAGATGCTAAAGGAGTAGATCCCGCGTCATCCTCTTCGACCATCCAGTCATGTTCCAAGTGACTAGGAATAGGTGTGTCATCACATGCCATAACCATGGCAGCTCGCTTAGAGACTTAAATAATTCTTGTATAAGGAAGTTTAAAATAGCCAGTCCTTTAGCCTATTAGGCAAAAGGTGGTTACTGGAAGAGAAATTAGCTCGAATAGGGGGTTTTCCGCATGGTCAACAACAAGTATCTCTTCAAAAGAGGATATGGTAGATTATTGTTTGCGTTTTGTAAAAGCAGTTATCTACCGTCTATCTTGACGATAGATATGTGTTGTATATTATAGCTATATGCGAGCAAGTAGTCGCAGTGCTACTGCTTGTAGGTCAAGTGTGTAGTCTTCGCAGCAGATAGGAAAAACGTTATCAAAGTAGAGAGGTCAGGAGTGCCCACAATGTTGGCACTGATGAATACTTTGAGCGTTAAAGTATTTTCTAGGCATGAGAAAATGTAGAGTTGCTTTAGTGACAGGAGATTAACAATATAGTGTTACGGGGTTGTCATTTTAGTACTGTTGAATTGACTAGGCTGTGCTCGTATCGAGAAAGTCGGAGAACTGTTTGGAAAGCTTGGTAAAAAGTAAAGTTAAAGATAAAAGGGTTCTCGAAGGCTTTATAACTTGTTAACTTGATAAATTGTTAGGGTCTCTTCTCCTTTGCTTAATGATCCCTTAACTACGAGGGGCTGATAACTATTTATACACTTTTCCCAGTACTTATGTTGGCGATATAAAAGGAGTATCCTTGGAAACTTCAGCCATGGTCTAAACAGTGCGAACACTGTTTGACCCTGAAGATGTATGACCCCACTACAGCAAAGATTCCCCGGACTATCTATTTCTCTGGGGGGGTCTAGCACTCCACCAGTAAATAGCCTTCGATCTATTTACTAAATGAACTAAGTTCACATTGATCCCGCCTATTTGCGAACATTATACGGAATACCAGGTGATCAGTCTGGATGGCCGTCTTTCCAGCATATATGCACTCATGTGCAGATGCATTCGGATTATCCAGAATTCAGAATATGTAATATATCCACTTGGATAAAGTACTGTCATCTTTCACTGATGCTGAGTAGTTCTAGATACGATCCTACTTCTTGCCAGTGTTAGTTGTAGTCAATATAGTCACCTCCCGACACTATATACCATCACACTTTAGACTCAAAAGTCTAGTACCATATCCCATATTTGTAAAACTTTCTTCCTAGAATGCAAGCACTGAGACCACAAATCCTCGAGTGGCACGATGAGTTCGGTGCAATTGGAAGGAATTATAGCCAGGAGTCAAGCCGATTGTGCTTGTCACCCATGATGAATCCACCTTCAATTCCCATGATGGAAGAAAGCGGATCTGGATTTATGAAGACAAAAGCCCTCTTCGAAAAAAAGGAAGGGGACAAGGATTGCATATTTCAGAGTTCCTGACATCAGTTTGGCAACTGGGAGGAGGAAGTGCTTGTGAGATTCTCAAGTATGGTGGGGATATCTAGTGGAATGGGGAATTGTTGTTACAACAAATTATGGAAAAGACGATCCCCGAGTTCTCGAAAGCTTTTCCAGGATGCAAGGCCTTGTTTGCTTTCGATAATGCCAATGGTCATCTGAAATATCATGTTGATGCACTCTGAAGTGAAAATATGAATCTTAATCCAGGTGGTAAGAACATGTTTCCAATGCGCACGGAGTGGTTTATAAAACCAGATGCACCTGGGCAAATCCAAAAGTAGTCCATGATCTTACCCAATGACCGCCTGAAGGGATTGCGGCTAGTTTTAGAAGAACGCAAGCTATGGCCTACTGGACGCAAGTTTCTCACACAGTGCTCTATCCCAGCAGAGAAACCTAGAACTACAAAACCAAACCCAGCTTATAAATATGCAAGCAAAGCATCATGTTGTCTACGTGCACTATTAGCTTTACAACCTGACTTTCAAGCGTAGAAAGGAGAGGTGCAAGAGGCTATTGAAGCTGATGGGAATTTGGTTGTCTTTTATCCTTTATACCACAGTGAGCTAAATTTTATTGAGTATTTTTGGGGCCGTGCAAAGTTCTATCCAAGAGCTCATTGTGAGTATTCCTTCTCCGCATTGGTACAGATTGTTCCTCCTGCATTAGCAGATGTAAGTGAAAAGTTGATATTGAAGTATTATAAGCGGGTTTTAAGGATGATGGATACTTATCGTAACAATTTGGTATATGGCTCTGATGATTTCAAAAGGCATGTCCTTACCAGATATAGTTCACATAGACGGATTACTGAGTCTGAACTCATTATGTAATATTTTCTATTATATTTTCTCCCTATTTCAATGAAATATTATCTATTCTTTTCAATACTGGTTTTCCTTGCTCAAATTTTACAAGAGTGATAACTGAGTTGATACTGGCAGTTATGAGTTTATTTTGAATTCTCTAATTTTGAAAAGAATTGTTAACTTATATATAACAGAGGTTTTTAATTGGTTATATAATATATTTGAAAAAATAATAATTAATGTTGGTAACTTCAAGGTAGATTGTTACAGAAATCGTGACATCAATAACTGTCACTCTTTTTGTAAGAAAAGTGGTCCCACCTCTGGTCTTCGGGAACCATACCTCAGTTAGACTGTCTATGTAACGGAATCCTACTATGTTTCTACTATTGCTTCTCACTTGATGTTGGTTATTACTTAGTTGAGTTTATACCTGATATGCGCTACTATATTGTTGTCCCTTCTTACTTGCTTATAACTTCCTACCTGATTATTATTTCCATATTTTGCTTATCATTACCCACTCATTACTTCTACCTATTTGAGTATCACTATCCTCCTGCTATACCTACTAGATGTATTTAGTATTAGTGATCACTTGTTCTTACTTGTTTGGATTCCATTACTTGTTTTGTTAGCTCTATCCTATCACTATTAACCCACTGTTTTTAGAATATTGTTACCTTTTTATACACCTCTATTATAATATTAGTTGGAGAGGATATGTGCGCTTTTGTTAAATTTTCCATGAAACAATCTTTTGTATTTATCGAGCCTGCATTCTCTCTAGGAGTCGGACTCTCAACCCTCACCGGACTACCATCTCTTATACTACAGGTTGAACTTTCAATCTATTAGTTTCATACCTTTTAACTTGTCTATTGAAGACCTATTCATTGGTACTTCTCCCCCTTTCCTAATAGTATCTTCAGAGCTCCTTTGGCATTCTCGTGGTACTTCGGAGTAGGTTACAATTTTTGACCTTAACTCAAGTATAAATGTGATCTTCGGCAGAGGACTGATGACCCTTTGCCTACCTTGACCCTGTAGTACAAGTACACCTCCTTGTTTCTAAGAAGGCCTTGAGCGCACTCCTAGTGAGCTCAGCTGACCTGAGCTAGCAAAGATTTCGCTTCCTAGAGATACCAGAAGTCACTTCACACTAGGATATATTGAATCCTCCTTAGGACCCAAAGGTCAGGCCCCTGTACCCCCACCTGCACCACCATCTAAGGACTCAGAACTACCTTCAGTGGATAGCAGCAGTACCGAAGAAGAGGACCAAGACTAAGTCCAAAACCAAGTCTAAGACCAAGTCCAAGCTCAATCTCCAACTCAAGACTAAGTCCAAGAACAACTCAATCAAAAAGTCCAATCCATGAAAGAACCAAGCTCAGAATCAGACTCAGATTCCGGCCCAGAGGACACTGCAGGACAAGCATCTCCAGCTTCGCCACCTAGACCCTATAGTCTACTAAGAGAACCAAGAGGACTAAGCCTTGCACCAGACAATTTTTCAAGTCAACCAAGACCACTTAGTGCACCAAGTCCACCAAATAGTCTAAGCCCTGTACATATTATCATGTCTGTCCCACCAGAGGGAAATAATCTTCCTCAATAGCCTACTCTATTTACATTCACAGGAGAAAGAAAAGATCCAAACCCTTTGAGAATCAACTCATGGTTGAATATAGTCCATCAATACAGTGCCAGCTTTGGCCTAACTGACGATGGCCCTGAAGCCCGGCAATACTATGAAGCCTATTCCAGTCAGAAAACCCATGATGAATTCGCCCTATATGAAGAATCCAAAAAACTCCTCACAGTTGCTTGACTCAAACAGAAATTTAAGGCCAACATCCTTCCTTCCACATGTATAGACACTAGCTATCAACAGTTGTTACAAGAAGACCAGGCCATCAGTGGAAAAAGAGCCCACTTTTCCGCCACTAAAAAGCGACTTGAAACCCTTGCAAGACAGTCTCCCCGCAGGAACAATTGGGGACTATTAGGTGAAGCAGAGACTTCTAGATGCTATGGATATCAAGTTCAAGTTATATGTGAAGCCACTCATCACTTCAGATACCTGCTTGAACCAACTAGTGGAGATAGTGGCAAAGCGAGATGCAATTGCCCACTATACAGGACTCTATGGAAATCTGTTAGGCACATAACTCCCACAAGGGCCCAGAGGAGCAGTTTGAGAGCTCTGGGCTTGAAACTCCACAGACTAATACCCCCCTCCGGCCCCGACGTTGGCCCCGGACGACAGCACTGGCGCCTTGTGCAGTTGCTCACAATCATAGAAAGAAGAAATATTGGAGCAACTCTCGTAACACCGTATAAGTCGTCGCCATCATGGTCTAAGGGTACAATGTCACGTGGTCCATCTTGAGGTCACGTGTTCAACCCTCCGGTCCAGCAGGGTTATTGGTCGAAAGAGATATTTTCTACCAATCGGGTTTGCGTCTTCAAACCTTGCTGCAAGACGATAACGATGACCCGACAGAGGGATTTTCGCCTGACCCTCCAGAAGGGCCTTCCAGCTTGTAATACCAAGTCGAACGGAAGAAATCAGTCGGTCGCTTAAAGAGTTATAAGCGAAAATATCCTATGAGCCTGTCGGGTGACTGAGGTCGCCGACGCACGGCGACATGAGAGTTGATCACCTCATATACGGATAAAGCACAAGTGCATATGGCCTGTAAATCGGTGGACTCCCATTGGAGGATAGGACGCTATCATTCCGAAGAATGGATGAGGGGACCGAAGGCCGAGAAAGGTGTAGGAAGGAGTTCTCAGGGTCAAGAGAGCTCGCCACTTCTAAATCATAGAGAAGATATCTTCATAGTTGTAAAGCCGTGGGAACAAGGTCGCAGGGTATAAATACCTGGGCAGTCCCCGGTCTTAGATAGAGCATCAAGCAACGGAGAAGAGATCTTATCAATATCATAAGTTTTACTCAAAATCTTTACCAACGAGCCTTCCTAAACAATCTCCGTTTACGAAGAGAGATTTAAGCCTAGTTTGATTCGCTTGCCCTTAGAATCGGCTACCCTTAACAAAATCAAAATCATCCTGGAAATGCAACCACTAATGCAGTTTCCCAACATGCACACAAGCGCCTCCAGAACAGCATCCAACGAAATCAACTAAGATTCTCCAATACCACCTCTCTGGATCCAAGAGTATCCCAGGCTGAGAAGGATTGGCGCAGGAGAAATATTAAGTGTTAGTATTGTAGAAAATATAGATACTACTCAGATATCTGGATTGGGAAGAAGAAGGATATGAGTACTCAGCAGGAAGGCAATGGTGGCCCTGACGGATCCTGCAGACCCCAGAATATCAGGGAACATACCACTCACAGGAAGATGATCCAAATGTGATGGAATCGGTTACAGTTACCACAAACCATGCAGGATTTAGAGGAGCTCAATCCCTAGCTCTAGAAGCATACATCACAGTCAATGGCCACAAAGCGAGGGCACCTTTCGATACAGGAACTACAGGCGACAACTTGATTTCAGGAAAGTTTGTCGCTAGCCACCAAATCACTACCAGAGACCGCAAGAGTCCTATCAACCTGAAGATGGCAGTTAAAGGATCAGTTTCTGCAATCACCTATGTGGCAAAGCGAGTCATAGAGATTGACAAAGAAAGTGGCAATATCTCTGAAGGCCTAGTCTGTTCCCAGGACAACTATGATATCTTCCAAGGAATGTCTTGCCTGACTGCAAACCATGCTGTAATAGATTGCGGATAATCTATTATCACCTTCCTTAACAATAGAACTTTATTGACCTGCAAGGAAGCAACTCATCCATGATTTTCAGCCTGAATGAGGATGATGCCCCTAACTTCACTTTCGAGTTTCCTAGAGTATTCCCTGGGAAGAAAACAGCAGAATTCAACTTCTGAGATATGTCAACCACCACATCCAGCTGAATGACCAAATTTCAGACCATTATCCAAGATTCTTCACATTTTCTGACAAGATCTTGCCAGCATAGAGAGCACTAATCGAAGACTGGAAAGCAAAAGTAATCATATATCCAAGTGAGCCACTCAACCCATGCAACATATTCTCAAAGTTGAAACTCAATGGCGAAATCAGACTGCTTGCAGATGTTGTACCAAGGAACGATATTACTATCAAGGACCATAGAGTGATTCCCAACTAAGCCATGATAGTCTGCACTATTGCCAGAGCAAAGTTCAGATCGACTATAGACCCAGCAAATTTGTACTTCCAATTTCGGGAACTAATTACGATGAGATATACAATATCGTCAAGACACTCTTTGGATCCTTTGCATGTAGAGTTATACTCCAAGGAGATGCCAATGCCCCTGCTACAGCTTGGAGAGTTATTGAGTTTATCATAGATGGATTTATTGGAAAATTTGTTAGAGCATACATGGATAATATTACTATTTATTCAGATACCGTTAAGGACTATTTTTCGCATATCACATCAGTCTTAGAAAGACTAAAGCAGCACTATATTCAAGCATCGCTACCCAAGTGCAAAATCTTTACCACCAAGATTTAACTCCTTAGACATGTTATACATGAGAGGGAAATTGATGCAAAGCCTGAAAAAATTGGATCGATCCAAGACTGGCCCATACCAAAATCAAAAATGCAGTTCAGACCTTTATTGGGATTATAATATATCATGCACAATTCCTCCCACAGTTGCCTCCACTACTACCCCCCTCTCGGACCTAATTTGCCAAGAAGTGTTTGTATAACGACCTATATATGAGGAAGCTTGCAATCAGGTCAACAGCCTAGCCCAGGTCACAATTCAGCTACGCCCCATCTCATATGAGACATTAGCTGATCCAATATACCTCATTACTGACGACTCTCAAGTTTGATTTGGAGCATTGATTGGTCAAAGACCCTCCCCTGAGAAAGCATACCCTGCCACATTCCATAGCAGAAATTTTGCAACAAGTCAGCTGCTCTACCCTGTCTATATATTGGAACCTTTAGCAATTGAGGATGCTATTCAATCATTGTAGCTGATTCTATATGGCACCAAGGTCACTGGTATGTCTGACAATACTGCACTATCCTATTTCCTGAAGCAGACAGACCTACACAACCGCCAAACTAGATAGCAAATGTTCCTGCAATCTTATGATTTTGATATTATTCAAGGACCTGGCAAAGACAATGTCCTTACAGATGCACTATCAAGGATCTATGGAGAGACCCCAGATGAAGAAGATCAAAAACTTGAAGTCTCTAACAATAAGAAACCTATAAAGACCCCCTCCTCCACCATGAACAGTATATCAATATTCTACCTCAACATCACCCATACCAAAAACCCCTCTTCTGCTCTCAATCTTCAATTACTGTCTCACATTCTTACTCCTGAATTCCACTTTATGTGTAATTCAAATCATGGCACTAGCTCAAACCCCTCCAGCTCACAAGAAGCGAGTTACTATGCAGATTCTGTTAAACTAACCATGGCCAAAGCAGCAGATACCCTTGGGCCTGCAACCAATATCATTCAATGTTGTGAAATCGTCATGTCATCCACCTATCGCAGCATCCCTCAAGAGCCATCCCAGGCCACTGAACTTATTGAGCGAGCTAAAGCTCAATTGTCAGGCCATACAGCAAGAATGGAGAATGCTCCGGGAGATATGAACCACCACTACATCGAGATGCTATCACCAACTGCTTTAAATGAATCCATAATTCTATAACCCAACTGGAATCCCTTGTAGTCACCACCTCCTGAAATATCGTCCCACACACTATACCTCCTGAACCTCACTCTCAACCGACACCAGTCCTTCCCCAACCCCCAGTCAATTAACTGGACCGATTTCCTGAATCTAATTGATACTGACCCATGCACTGGACTGCCTGTAGCAGGGATGAATGCCAAACTAACATAAATAGAAAGAATAGAAGATACTTTCCGTCAGGATCTCGTAACATTTCAGGACCCTTACCTCTCAACTCTTCCTCCAACTTTGTCTCCCCTCATCATCCCAGGAGCAGAACAGAGCATAGATGGGCTGTTCCTCCTCCCCTCTACGATAATTATAGCTACCTAGTCTTTCATAAAGTTTTTAATAAGGGAAAAGAAAGAGAAATACCTGATATCAACCAAGGATGTTATCATCCTACACCAGAAGCACCTGTCGTTTATGAAGATTGTTTCCTTGATCTGCCCTCTTCATAGAGTGACCTTCGTGCTTTTCAGCTTACCAACTACCTGAAAGGAAAGTGGTACTCCTGTATTCGAAATGCTACCCAGAATGACCTTGTCTTTGAAGTAGTCACTAAGGCTATTAACCACTCTGACTGGGTCTCATATTATGGAGTCCTCGTCAGAAAGGGAAAGGATGACAGTAGAGACTCTCCTTATATCCCTATAAAGCAAACAATGAATGTGGTAACATCAGAAGCGAAATTGTGCATATTACCTATGAACATATGGCACATATGGGTTGGCTGTAATGTTTTGAATATGCTTCAAGACACTTCAACTGGCTCTCTATGAGGAACGATTTCAAAGACTATGTCCGCAGATGGCACCTATGCCAACTCAACACGCAACCTACCTCGGTCCCTAAAGGATTAGTCACCCCCCTCCCTGTCCCCAGAGAGCCATTCTCCTCTCTTGCAATTGAGTTAGCAGGACCTTTCCGTAGCGATTCGAAATTAGACCACATTATGCTTGTCTTGTATCGTTTCATTACCGTTACCTACTTCATACCAGTCTCCTAGAACATCACAGCTAATGAAACAGCACATGCCCTGATTGAGTGAGTCTTCCCCATTTATAGTTTCCCAAGCTTCCTAGTCTCTGACAGAGACCATTAGTTTACCTCATACTTTTGGACACAGCTTATGCCAAATCTCAATGTTGATCTCAATATGACTCCAGCTTACTATTACTAGACCAATGGACACACTAAGCACAGAACCAGAACTGTTCGCAATGCATTAGGAACTATGTTAACCCTAAAGGAAGCAAGTAGGTTTGCCACCTAGCTCATGTCCAAACTACAATCAATGCAGTACCTAGCAATAGCACAGAACTCTCCCCCTTTGCAATTACTATTAGTATCCTAACAAATGTCCTCCCCAGCGTCCGAGCTCTTCCCACTTCAGTACCAGCAGCAGACGAGTTTGCTTTCCAGATCATCAAGGACCAGCAACTAGCCAGAGATGCCCTCAAGAAGGCCTGAGTACAACACACTACCTCCAACGAAAACAGAAGACAGGATGTACCTCAAATCATCCCTAATGAAACTGAAGTTATCCTCAAATCAGTACCCTATGTACTTAATATGGGATGAAACCACAAGCTAGTTGGACCATGGTTAGGACCTTTCTCAGAGAGCGAAGAACCTTATAGACACAATAACTACAAACTCATAGTTTCTCCAATGATGGCAGGAATCTACCCATAGATCCATCGCAGCCATCTCCGCATTTACCTAAAACCAAACCCTTCAGCCTGCCAAGGAACACTTAAACAATATGCAATGAGCCTATCACCATCGATGCCAGTGGACAAGAGCAAGGGGAAATCGAAAGGATTCTCAAACATTGAATCTATCAGTGAAAGAGACAGTTTTTGATCCATTGGGAAGGCAATAATGAAATTGAAGCAAAATAGGCACCCCTCAACAACCTAGAAGGCGCCAGAGCCCTCATCTGGTCCCAGTGGTTCGATACCTACAATGAATATATACCTTTCAGACTCTCTGGGTCCTATGGCAATACATTCTCTGCCTGGGCACTGCAGAAACCTGACTATGCCATCCTCTCACTCAGCCTAACCCTGACCGATTTTGAAAACTCTTTCAAGACTCATACTACTCATAATCCGATACCAACACAACACTCTCCACCTTGGATGAATCTGAGATGTAAGGCTAACTGATTCATGGTATTATCTTTGCTACCATGGGACTAATTAATATATAAGGTTTTGACCCCATTGATAGATATATGTTACTGATTTAGTGATATGTTTTGAAATTGAGTGGAATGCTACAAAGACGGGTTGGTCATTAGGCCCACTAAGATATTCCTTATTGTTTTGTTTATTTTCTTTCTTCTAAGGGGAATGTAACAGAATTCTACTATGTTTCTACTATTATTACCTACTTGATATTGGTTATTACTTAGTTGAGTTTATACCTGATAAGTACTACTATTTGGTTGTTCCTTCCTACTTGGTTATGAATTCCTACGTGGTTATTGTGTCCTTGTTTCACTATCATTTAGCCCTTCCTTGTTCTACCTATTTCGGTATCGCTATCCTTCTGCTATACCTACTTGATTTGTATAGTATTGGAGATCACTTGTTCTTACTTGTTTGAATTCCATTACCTGAATTGTTAGCTCCATCCTGTCGCTTTTAACCCTCTATTTTCAGAATATGGTTACCTTGTTATGCTGCCTCTATTAGCATGAATGTTGGATAGGATATTTGCGCTTTTGTTAAGTTTTCATAGCTAGAATTTTGTGTATTTAAAGAGCCTGGAATCACTTAAGGATTCTGACTCTCAAGCCTCACAGGACGATCATCTCTAATACTACAGGTTGCACGGTCACTCTATTAGTTTGATACCTTTCAACTTGTCTATTGAAGACCTATTCATCGCCGCTCCTCCCCCTATCCTATTTGTATCTTCAGAATCCCTTTGGGATTCTTGAGGTACTCGGCAGTATGTTACACTTCTTAAAAATGTACTCTAGTAAATAATTGTAAAATTGTAGTCCTGTGTTACCAACAATAATAATTATTAGATTTGTTGAGAGTCCGTGTCTATCTTACTATCTATTCAGTATTGTATTTATAATTTTATATACCTCTCAAGTACTCACAAAATCTTAATACTATCCTTCTTCGTTTATCTAATTTCCCTTTTGTCAATATATCAAATGGAAAACAATAATTCAAGATTACAACCAAACCTAATATGTCAAACTATCTGTTGCAATGCAGTGAATTGTACAATCAATAAGTGTATTATGAGTAGCTCTGCTCAAAGGGAGAGAAACCGGCAAGCAAAGAATCAGCTCCCTAGTATAGCAAAATTAAACTTACCATAATTTATTCCAATATCTGATAACCATATCTGTTTAGTTAGTAAAATAAAATAGCTACAGATTCTTAAAAACGTATTTGTCACCATTGATAGCCCCGATACCTAGGATTACTGTATGCAACCCTTCTGGTACAAGCTTTAGACGCACCTGACCGTATAAAGTAACAATATCGACCTTTTGCTTATTCCCACTCCCTTCCTACTATTTTATCCCAACCACTTTTATCCTTTAGTCACATAGATTAAAGCCCTTGGCAGTATTCCTCAACCGAATGTATCTTCCTGTTATCCAACTTCTCAATTCCGGGCACTCGTAACTTCCGGTACCTCATCCGCCATAACAGTGAGCAAAAATCCACCCTATCGTGGCTCTCTCACCCTTCCTCACACGACAACGCCGGCTACAAGCGTTGGTATCATGGGGTACTGGTATCGCATCATTCAATCACTGCCCTCCCCCCGGAATATCCCCCCCCAATTGGATATGGATCATCTCGCAGGTTAACATTACTCTAACAGTTCGAAAACGTACTGTACAAGTACCCCCCCCCCTTCTCAAATGTGTCCCTACGTTAGCAGTCACTCCTTTTTTTATTATTATTACTATTATTTCTTATTTCGCCAATGTATCATAGATAGATATATTGAATTCTCATGCACAAAGTTTTTTTTTTTTTTTTTTTCTTTTTGCCTCCCACCACGACAATCAAAA
This sequence comes from Tuber calosporum, assembly GCA_003316355.1. Classification (NCBI taxonomy): domain Eukaryota; kingdom Fungi; phylum Ascomycota; class Pezizomycetes; order Pezizales; family Tuberaceae; genus Tuber; species Tuber calosporum. Next base: position 9,628 of record QFET01006571.1, on the reverse strand, counting down.
TGGTCCAGTCTTCGACATTCCGAACTGGACTAGGCTGAATGTCTCAGCGGTCGAGGATGGCTACTCGTACAGTACAGTATTCATTTGTGTGATGTAATGTGATTGCCGTCACTGGTTCCTGGCCCTGAATAGCGAGAAAGGCACAAAGGATGAGTTAGAAGGAACCGGGATACTGCAATAGGAATGGCAATGGCCATTTTCGGGCGGATGTTTTATCGTTTCCATGCTTTCCTTATTCTATTCCTTTTGGTGTTTCGAGGCTGGGGTTCGCACAACCTGGGGTACTGCACTGCGAGCAGTACTAGGACGGGGATTCCCCGCATCTTTTTTTTTTTTTTTTTTTTTTTTTTTTTTTTTTTTTTCAATATTTTTTTTGGTTCGGTCCTGCGGGTACGTGGGTACTTGTAGTGGTGGAGATCTTGTGGTGGGAGTTGTGTTTCTTTCTTTTTTTTTCTTTTTGGCGCAGGCCGGGTGTTTAAGCCCGGCTTACTGCGCAGGAAGGTGGAAAGCTATCGTAGCTACTACAGCAAATAGCTACGGTAGAGGTATCTTTATCACTACAGCTACGATCCGGTATCATACAATAAAAACTCGGGCGAAAAAAACACCTCTTTTGAATCTGTTGTACTGTAAAGCACTCTATATTATCATAGGTATGAAGATAGCATCCCCGGCAATGGAGTGCCAGTTACGGAACTAGTGCCAGGGATGAAGTTTTCGCACAGTTAATTTAGGTTAACCAACAAAATAAACCCTTTCCGTAAGAAAACATCTCCCCTGGCACTTGCACCCTATGTGCTTCACGGTATCATACCATAACATTCACCTTCATCGATACAATACCCTACAAAAAAGTGTTAATTCCTTCCTCCCTTCCCTTCATTCTTCCTCTCCTAACCAATGAGGTACAAGTCCCAGTGGAGTTTTCGCACCAGATAGAGTTTATTTTGTGGGTTAACCTAAATTAACTGTGCGAAAACTTTATCCCTGGCACTTGCACTCGAGCAGCACGATAAACTCAACAAACCAACCAAATCCGTTCCTGAGAGGGAAGAAGGAAAAAAAAAAAAATGAAATATCATATCCCCCAAAAAAGTGCGACCGGAAATCAATCAGGAAGAAAAAAAAAGAAACAAGAAGGGTGGGGTTCAAAAAAAAAAAAAAAAAAAAAAAAAAAAGTCGTTCCTGCTCCCCACAGCATGGTGCCCTTGAGTGGACTGGCATCAGGGATTCCAAAAAAAACATAGGAAAAGAAAAGAAACCCCCATTTATTCAAGTCCATCATTCACCCATTCATCGACACAACCGTAAAGAAAAGAAAGAAAAAAACCCTTGAATTGTTTGCTCCCTTTTTTTTTTTTTTCGACTCTTTAAAAGATGGAAAGGATAGAGGGAAGGAAAAGCATGGTATCCCGGACGTCGTCTAGGGAACGACGCTTTTTCCATAAATAAATATTTATCCTGTCAAGCGGTTGGGTTTGAGAAGAGGTATCATATATTATGGTATGGTATATGTACTCGAGTATGTGTGCATGTATGTATGTATAGTAACCGGTAGAGTATAACTATGTAGCTCAGTCCTGGTAACCGCGGAAAGTAAGTGAGAAGGGGGGAAAAAAAAAAAAAAGAGGAAGAAATTGCCAATTGGATGTTCTATTCAATCCAATTCAATCCAATTCAGTTTCATGAGGGTAGATCTTCCACGCACGACCTTTCTTCAGTTGCCGATACTGTACAATGCGGCATTCTGTTGTAAGCCACGCTGCGGGATGGATTGGGAGAGGAAAAAATAAAAAATAAACAGGTCCCAAGGAGGGAAAGGAGGAGGAGGAGGAGGAGGAGGAGGAGGAGGAGGAGGAGGAGGAGAAGAAGAAGAATCAAGAGAAGGTGGTTTTCCTTTTTTTTTTTTTCCTTTTTTTACCCTTAACCCCCCCCCCCCTTATCCATCATCAACAGGGGGGGAGGGGTACACCCCCTCGTGATCGCGCGATTTTGTATGAGCAACCGATTTGTTCAAGCCAGGTAGGCCCTATTTTTCCCCTTGAGGAAAAGGGAAGGGAAGTGAAGGGGAAAGATATGAGTGGTTCTGGTCCTCATAAGGTAGTGAGGCTGTTACTATTCCTCCGGTACCGTAGAATACTTCTTCGGGGGGAAGGGGGGGGTTCCGCAGCTTCCTAGATACGGTACTGGTACCAATCTACCATACCCTTCCCCCGCCCCCGAGAGGAGCAGAGAAGAGAAGAGGGAGAGAGCAAGCACACACCCCCACACTCCATATCATACATAAAACCCGTGGCTACGGATCTTGATAACATAACTTGAGTGGTGTTTTGGCAGATAATCCTTGATACCTTTTTTTCTTGCTCTCCTCTCCGGCTTGTGTCTTGCCTTCTTCCTTACTCTCCTGCTTTTTCTCCCTCTTGTTTATACACCCGCCACATACAAGTACAAACCGATACTATACAAAACTCTTCAAATAGCCTTATTTATTCATTCACATTTCAGAGCGGTGTAAACTATTTGTTGCACGGAAAAAGAGCCCAAAAGCCAAAGCCAAGCAAAGCAGGAGTGAGGGAAAAGAAAAAAAAAAAGGTTGCTCCAATTCAATCAAGCACTTTCCGAGTCCGTATTTAATTGAAAGAGGGGGGGGCTAAACATTTCGCTTTTTTTTTTTTTTTTCTCTTCTGGTTCGAAGGGGATTTTTTTTTTCTCTTGTCCAACCAAGCCAGCGTGCGAACCGCGAGCAAGCGCACCCTCCCTCTTCCCTTTCTCCGCATCGGTTTTTTTATAAAAAAATTTCTTCCTTATACCTTGCCCACTAGGTTTTGCGGGTGCACTAGCCTTTTTCTCCCTTTCTTTTCTATCTCTTCCATCTATCTTTCTGGCAGTCTACCTGTTCTATCGCTTGTTTGGAGAAGGGAGAAGACAATAGAAAGGAACAGAGAAAGAAAGGACTGCTGAGAAGGAAGGAAAGGATCAATCAGTGAAGGGAGTAAGGACTATTCAACTCCGCTTGCGGGATTCGGGAAATAGTGTACGGTACGCACACAGATAGACAGAGGGAGGAAACACAGAGATAAGCGGAGGAAAGAAGGGGGATCTAGGAAAAAAAAAAATCAAACCAGGAGCTGCCTACCTACCCACTAAACAATACCATAGAAGGAGGAGAAGAGGGTGATGGCGGCTACAAAGGTACGGACTGAGCGAGAGCTTGCCTTTTACTCTCTATTTTTATTTCGTCTTTCAGTACTCTCCGAATATTTGCGGAAATCAGGCATTGGTGGGGGGGGAAATGGAAAAAAGGTTTTAGAGAGAATAATGAAGGGTTCTAACTAACAAATTAGGACTCGCACTCTCCACGTTACCACCCACCGTCGACACCGAATCGACCTCCGGCATTACACATCAAGGACGTCCCAGTAAAGACTCCTCCTCCATCGTCGTCATCATCGTCGCATCATCGGCCGTCGTTAGGGTCGTCGGGGTCTAGCCATAGGATCACTAGGAGGAAGAGCATGTCTTCAACGTCCGGAGCGAATATCGCAGCGGTCGTACAAGCTGTGAAAGATGGGGGTGAGGCACCATTTGCTCTCCCGGTTCCGGCTGGTGGTATGGGAAAGAGCTTGGGGAGGAGCCCCGGCAGTGCGAAAATTTTGAACGGCGGTGTCGCTGTCGGCGGGATGGAAGGGTATCCGAGTCCGCCTAGTAGTCTACCTACTACTGGTCCACTGAACGGGAGTGTTGGAGGTATCGGGGGAGCCGTTTCGGGGATTGCGTTTACGAGGAAAGTTGGTAGCCTTGTTGGCGGTGGTGACTGTGCAATTGCAGAAGGTCATGCCTCTGAGATTGGTCGACCGGCACGAAGTAGGAGGGCAAGCGAGGGAGCTCATGTTAATCCGGGGGAATCCGGTGATGGTGTTGGGGGAAGAGTTAGTAGGGCAAGAAGTGGGAGTGAGCTCAAGTGTGATAAGTGTGGGAAGGGGTATAAGCATAGTTCTTGTTTGACCAAACATTTGTTTGTCTCCCCCCCCC
>QFET01006566.1:0-12814 GCA_003316355.1 Tuber calosporum | reverse complement strand
GAAGCGAGTCACTACTCAGATTCTGTTGAACAAGCCATGGACAAAGCAGCAGATACCCTCGAGCTTGCAACCAATGCCATTCAAGGTTGTGAAATCGTGGAGACCTCCTCCTATCTCAGCAACCCTCAAGAGCCATCCCATGCCACAGTACTTATTGAGCGAGCTAAAGCTCAACTGTCTGGCCTTGCGGCGAGAATTAACAACTCTCCAGGAGATATGGACCAACCACTGCATCCAGATGCTATCACCAACTGCTTTAAACGAATCCAAGATTCTATCACCCAATTGGAATCCCTTGCAGTCACCACCTCCGAAAATATCGCCCCCAGCAGCACACCAACTAAACCTGACCCTCAGCCCACCCCAGTCCCTCCTCGACCCCCAGTCAATGAAGTGGACCGATTTCTTGAATCTAATAGACACAGGTCCATGCACTGGACTGCTTGTGTCTTGGACGAATGCCAAACCCACATGAATGGAAAGAATACAGGATACTTTCCCTGAGGATCTCGCGATATTCCAGGACCCTTGCCTTTCTACTCTTCCTCCAACTTTATCTCCCCTCATCATCCCAAGCGCAGAGCGGAACACAGATGGGCTGTTCCCCCTCCCCTCCACGATGATGATGGCTACACAGTCTTTCATACAGTTATTGATAAGGGAAAAGAAAGGGAAATACCAGATATCGACTAAGGATGGGACCATCCTACCACAAAAGCACCACTCGATTATGAGGACTGCTTCTTTGATCTGCCCTCCTCACAGCTTGACCTTCGCGCTTTTCAGCTTACCAACTACATGAAAGGAAAATGGTACTCCTGCATCCGAAATGCTACCCAGAGTGACCCTCTCCTTGAGGTAGTTACCAAGGCTATCGACCACCCTGACTGGCTCTTATATGACGGAGTTCTCGTCAGAAAGGGGAAGGATGACAGTAGAGACTGTCCTTATGTCCCCTATGAAGCAAGCTATCAAGGTGCTAACATCAGAAGCGAAATTGTGCACATTACTCATGAACAAATGGCACATATGGGTTAGCAGAAATATTTTGAATATTCTTCAAGACACTTCTACTGGCTCTCCATGAGGAATGATTTTAAAGACTATGTCCGCAGATGCCACCTATGCCAGCTCAACAAGCAACCTACCACTGTCCCTGAAGGATCAGTCACCCCCCTCCCTGTTCCTAGGCAGCCATTCTCCTCCCTTGCAATTGACTTTGCAGGACCCTGCCCTAGCGATTCCAAGCTTGAACTCATCATGGTTGTCTTGGATCGATTCAGTGGTTTCACCTACCTCATACCAGTCTCCCAGATCATCACAGCTATCGAAACAACTCACACTCTCATTGAGCGAGTCTTCTCCATTCATGGTTTCCCTACCTACCTAGCCTCTGACAGAGACCGCAAGTTTACCTCACGATTTTGGACACAGCTTATGGCGAATCTCAATGTTGACCTCAACATGGCTATAGCTTACCATCATAGGACCAATGGATAGACTGAGCGAAGAATCAGAACTGTTCGCCAATGCCTTAGGAACTATGTCAACCCTAAAGGAACCAAGTGGGTTTGCCACCTACATCATGTCCAGACTGCAATCAATGCAGCCCCCAGCGATAGCACAGAACTCTCCCCCTTCAAAAATTACCTTTGGCAGACTACTAAACCTCCTCCCCATCATCAGAGTTCTCCCCACTTCAGTACCAGCAGCAGACGAGATTGCTTCACATATCATGAAAAATCAACAACTTGCCAGAGATGTACTCAAGAAGGCCAGAGCACGCCAAACCACCTCCAGTGAAAACAGAAGAATGGATGGACCCCCAATCATCCCTAATGAAACTGTAGTTATCCTCAAGTCAGCACCCTATGTCCATAAGGTTGGACGAAATCACAAGCTAGTTGGACCATGGTTTGGACCTTTCTCAGTGAGCGAAGGACCTGACAGACACAACAACTACAAACTCATACTCCCTCCAGTCATGGCAGGAATCCACCCATGGATCCACCGCAGCCATCTTCGCATTTACCTAAGACCCAACCCCTTCCCCTTCCCAGGAACACCTGAACCCATATCCAAAGAGCCTGTCACCATCGATGCTAGTGGTCAAGAGCAATGGGAAATCGAAAAGATATTCAAAGATCGAATCTATCGCAGAAAGAGACAGTTCTTGATCCATTGGAAAGGCTATGACGAAATTGAAGCAACATGGGAACCCTCCTACAACCTAGAAGGCGCCAGCACCCTCATCAGATCCTACTGGTTCGATACTTACAATGAATCTATACCTTTCAGACTCCCTTGATCCCATGGCGAGACTTTCTCTACCTGGACACTTCAGAGACCAGACTATGGCCCCCTCTCACCTGAGCTTGACCCTGACGGATTTTGGAAACCCCTTCAAGACTCAGACTACCCAGAATCCGATACCAGCACAACACTCTCCACCTTGGAGGAATCTGAGATGCACTGCTAACTGCTTCTGGTATTGTCTTCGCTACTCTGGGGCTTATAAAGGTGTAAGGTCCTGACAGCAGTGATGGATATATGTTTACTGATTAAGTTATAGGTCTTGAAATTGAGTGGAATGCTCCAAAGGCGGGTTGGTCATTAATCCCTTTAGGATATTCCTTTTGTTTTATTTGTTTTATTTCTTTTAAGTGGAATGTAACGGAATCCTACTATGTTTCTACTATTACTACAGACTTGAAGTTGGTTATTACTTATGTGGGTTTATACCTGATAAGCGCTACTATTTAGTTGTCCCTTCCGACTTGGTTATGACTTCCTAACTAGTTATTCTTTCCTTGTTTCGCTTATCACTACCCTCCTTGCTTCTACCCATTTGGCTATCGATATCCTCCTTCTATACCTACTGTATTTGTATAGTAGTAGCGATCTCTTGTTCCTTCCTGTTTGGATTCCATTACTTGTTTTGTTAGCTCCATCCTGTCGGTTTTAACCCTCTGTTTTCGGAATATGGTTACCTTGTTATGCTTCCTCTGTCAGCATATTGTTGGACAGGATGTTTGCGCATTTGTTTAGTTTTCCTAGCTACAATCATTTGTATTTAAAGAGCCTGCAATCCCTTAAGGATTCGGACTCTAAAGCCTAACAGGACTATCATCTTTAATACTACAAGTTGAACGGTTACTCTATTAGTTCCATACCTATTACCTTGTCTATTGAAGACCTATCCATCGACACATCTCCCCCTATCCTTACAGTATCTTCAGAGTCCCTTTGGGATTCTCGAGATACTTGGGAGTAGGTTACAACCTTACACCTTTATAAGCCCTATAGTAGCCAAGACAATACAATGATGCAGTTAGTCTTGCATCTCAGATTCATCCAAGGTGGAGAGTGTAGTGCTGTTATCGGATTAAGAGTAGTCAGAGTCTTGAAGGGGTTTCCAAAATCTGTCAGTGGCAACCTCAGGTGAGAGGCGGGCATAGTCTGGTTTCTATATTGTCCAGGAAGAGAAGGTCTCGCCATGGGACCAAGTGAGTCTGAAATATATAGATTCATTGTAGGTATCGAACCAGTAGGATCTGATTAGGGTACTGGCTCCTTCGAGGTTGTAGAGGGGTTCCCATGTTTCTTTGATTTTATCATAGCGTTTCCCATAGATCAAGAAGTGTCTTTGGCTGCGATGGATTCGATCTTTGTGTATCTTTTCGATTTCCCATAGTTCTTATCCACTAGCATCGATGGTGACAGGCTCCTTACATTTAGGTCCTAGTATTCCTGTGAAGGCGGAGGGTTTGGATCTTTGGTAAATGCGAAGATAGCTGCGATAGATTCATGGGTGGATTCCTGCAATCACTTGGGGAAGTATAAGTTTGTAGTTGTTGTGTCTGTCAGGTCCTTCGCTCACTTAGAAGGGTCCTAACCATGGTCCAACTAGTTTCTAACTTCGTCCAACCTTATGGGTATCAGGGGCTGACTTGAGGATATCTTGAGTTTCGTTAGGGATGATTGGGGGTCCATCCTTTCATCTATTTTCACTGGGTGTAGTTTGGTGTGCTCTGGCCTTCTTGAGGGCATCTCTGGTAAGTTGTTGGTTCTTTATGATCTGGGAAGCAATTTAGTCTGCTGCTGGTACTGAAGTGGGGAGAACTCTCACGCTGAGGAGGAGGTTTGGTAGTCTACCAAAGTTAATTTCGAAGGGGGAGAGTTCTATAGTATCGCTAGGTGCTGCATTGATTGTAGTCTGAAAATGAGGTAGGTGGTAAACCCATTTTGTTCCTTAAGGGTTAATATAGTTCCTAAGGTATTGGCGAACAGTTCTGATTCTGCGCTCAGTCTGTCCATTAATCTGGTGGCTGTAAGCTGAAGCCATGTTGAGATCAATATTGAGATTCGCCATAACTACGGTCCAAAAGCGTGAGGTCAACTTGGGGTCTCTGTCAGAGACTAGGGAGGTAATGAAACCATGAATGGAGCAAACTCACTAAATGAGGCTGTGTGCTGTTTCGACAGGTGTAATATTTGGGGAGACTGGTATGAGGTATGTAAAGCTACTGAATCGATTCAAGACAACCATGATGAGTTGGGGGGTGACTAATTCTTCCACCACAGTAGTAGGTAGCTTGTTGAGCTGGCTTAGGTGACATCTGCGGACATAGTCTTTGATATCGTTCCTCATTGAGAGCCTGTAGAAGAGTCTTGAAGCTTATTCAAAACATATCTGCCAACCCATATGTGCCATTTGTTCATGACTATTATGCACAATATCTTTTCTGAAATTGGCACCTTTATAGCTTGCTTCATAGGGGACATAAGGACAGTCTCTACTCTCATCCTTCACCTTACTGACAAGAACACCAACATATAAAAGCCAGTCAGGGTGGTCGATAGCCGTGGTAACTATCTCAAGGAGAGGGTCATTCTTAGTAGCATTTCGAATGCATGAGTACCACTTTCCTTCAATGTAGTTGGTAAACTGAAAAGTGCGAAGGTCTAGCTATGAAGGGGGCTGATCAAAGAAGCAGTCCTTGTAATCGACAGGTACTCATGGGGTTGGAAGGTCCCATCCTTGGTCAATATCTGGTATTTCTCTTTCTTTTCCATTATCAATAACTGTATCAAAGACTGGGTAACCATCAACCTCGTGGAGGGGAGGAGGAACAGCCCATCTCTACTCTACTCTGCAGTTAGGATGATGAGGGGAGGCAAAGTTCGAGGAAGAGTAGAAAGGCAAGGGTCTCGGAATATCACGAGATCCTGAGGGAAAGTATCCTGTATTCTCTCCATTATGTGGGCTTGGCATTCGTCCCACACACAGGCAGTGCAGTGCATGGCTCGGTATCTATTAGATTTAAGAAATCGGTCCAGTTCATTGACTGGGAGTCGAGGAGGGATTACTGTGGTCTAAGTGTCAGGTTCAGTAGGTGTGCCTCTGGGGGCGTTATTTCCAAATGTGGTGACTGCAAGGGATTTCAGTTGGGTGATAGAATCATTGATTCATTTAAAGTAGTTGGTGATAGCATCATGATGAAGTGGTTGGTCCATATCCATGAAGTATTGTTAATTCTCGCTACAAGACCAGACAGTTGAGCTTTAGCTTGCTCAACAAGTGCCGTGGGATGCGATGGCTGAAGAGGGTTGCTGAGATAGCAAGAGGTCTTGACGATTTCACAACCTTAAATGGCATTGGATGCAAGCTTCAGGGTATCTGCTACTTTGTCCATGGCTTGTTCAACAGAATCTGTGTAGTGACTCGCTTCTTGAGTGGTGGAGGGGTTTGAGCAGGTGCCATGATGCGAGTTCCACATGCAGTAGTGTTCAGGAGTAAGACTGCGAGAGGGTACTTGAAGAGTGAGGGCAGAAGGGTCTGGGTCAACGGCGATGTTAAGGTAGTGTTATCATACACTGTTCATAGCTGAGGAGGGCGTCTTTATAGGCTTCTTCGGTCTAGGGTCTTCGAGTCTTTGGTCTTCTTCAACTGGGGTATCTTCATAGATCCTTGATAGGGTATCTGCAAGGACAATGTCTTTGCCAGGTCTGTGTATGATATCGAAATCATAAGATTGCTGGGACATGCGCCATCTAGTTTGGCAGTAAGGTAGGTCAGTCTGCTTCAGGAAAAAGGATAGTGACTTGTTGTCACATGCAACAGTGAACTTGGTGCTGTGTGGAATTGGATGGATTGCCTCAATGGCATCCACAATCGCCAAAAGTTCCAATTCATTGAGAGGGTAGTCCAGCTGACTTGTTGCAAACTTTCAGCTGTGGAATGCGGCAGGGTATGCTTTCTCAGGGGAGGGTCCTTGGCCAACCCAGGCTCCTGACCCAACCTTCGAAGCGTCAGTAATAAGGTATATTGGATCAGCTGATGTCTCATATAAGATGGAGTGGAGGGGAATTGTCTCATTGGCCAGGCACTACGGCTGTTTGAAGGCTTCCTCATGCAGGGGTCGCTATTCAAACACATCTTGGGCAATTAGGTCTGAGAGGTGGGCAGTGCTGGAGGGAAGGTGTGGAAGGAACTGTCCATTATATATCACAACAGCAATAAAGGTCTGAAATTCCTTTTACAATTTTGGTCTGGGTCAGTCTTGGATGGATCGAATTTTTTAAGGGTTTGCATGAATTCGTCTTTCCTCTATGACATGTCCTAGGATTGAGATCTTGGTGGTGAAGAATTTGCACTTGGCTGCCGAAGCTTTGATTTGGTGATGCTTAAATCTTTATCAGAGTGATCTGATATGCGAAATATGGTCTTCAACTGTTTCTCAGTAGATGGTAATGTCATCCATGTATGCCCAAACAAATTTTCCAATAAATTCATCTAGGACAAACTCTATAACTCTTATAGTTGTAGCTGGGGCGTTGGCATCTCCTTGCAGCATAACTCTGCATGTAAAGGATCCAAAGGGTGTCTTAATGGTGTTTTATTTCTCATCGCTGGTGAGAACTCGAATTTGGAAGTACCAGTTTGCAAGGTGTATGGTGGATCAAAACTTTGCTCTGGTAACAGTTCTGAGTATCATGGCTTGGTTGGGAATTGATCCATGGTTGTTGATAGTAATACCCTTCCTGGGTACAAGGTCTACTAGCAGTCTGATTTCGCCATTGGGTTTCAGCTTTGGGAATATGTTGACTGGGATGAGTGCCTCCCTTGGATAAATGATTCTTTTTGCTTTCCAGTCCTCGATCAAGTCTCTATATGCTGGCATGATCTTATCTGAAAATGTGAAGAATCTCAGATTATGGTCTGAAATTGTATCTTGCAGCTGGATATGGTGGTTGCCATCTCTCAAGGGTGGTAGTTCCGCAGTCTTCTTGCCAGGGAATACTGTAGGAAACTCAGAAATGAAATCAGGGGTATCTGCTTCATTCATGGCTGAAAATCGTGCATGTGTAGCTTTCTTGCAGGGCACAGTGATTCCTTTGTCAGGGAAGGTGATAATATATTTTCCGCAATCTATTACAGCATGGTGTGCAGTAAGGTAAGGCATTCCTAGGAAGATATCATAGTTGTCCATGGACCAGACTAGGGGTTAAGTGATATGGCCGCTTTCCTTGTCAATCTGTATAACAGGCTTTGTAACATAGTTTATTGCTGAGCGTGATCCTTTAACTGCTATCTTCACGTTGATAGAAGTCTCTAGGTCCCTGGTAGGGATTTGGTGTGCAGTGAGAAACTTTCCTGATATCAAGTTGTCTCCGGTGGTTCCTGTATCGAATAGTGCCTGTGCTGTGTGGCCATCGACAGTTATGTATGCTTCGAGGGCTTAGGATGGAGTTCCAGTAGGTCCAGCATGGTTTGTGGTAACAATGACAGATTCCTTGGCATTAGGATTGCCTTGCTGGGAGTGGTATATTCTCCTGAATTCTGTTGTCTCCTGGATCCACCAGAGCCTCCCTTTCCTCGCTGCTGGGTGACCCTATGCTTCATTTTTTTCTAAGCAGTTATCGGAGTAGTGTCCATGTTTTCCACAATAGTAACAGTCATTGTCTCTTCTACACCGATCCTTCTCAGCCTGGGATACTCTTGGATGTCAAGAGGTACTGTTGGAGATCCTTGGTTGATTTCGCTGTGTGTTATTCAGAGGGAGCTTGGGTGCTTGTTTGGAAACTGCATTAGAGGTTGCATTTCCTTGATCATTTCCATAGAGTGATGTAGAGTGGGCAATTGCATCTTGCTTTTCCACAATCTCCACTAGCTGGTCAAAGGAGGTATCGGAAGAGATGTGTGGTTTCACATCTCGTTTTAGTTTGATATCTATGGCATCTAAGAGACACTGCTTCCCTGTATAGTCCTAAATTGTTCCAGGGGGGAAACGGTCTCTCAAGGTTTCAAGTCTGATTACAGGGTCAGTAATCTGTGCTGTTTTTCCGCTGGTAGTTTGCTTGACTTGTAGCCACTGTTCATAGATGGTATCTGTGGATGTAGAAGGAAGGAATTAGGCCTCGAATTTCTGTTTGAGTCAAGTAACTGAGTGGTCTCCTAGGGATGCTGCATATTCAGTGAATTTATCCAGGGCTTTCTCTCTGAAATAGGCTCCATAGTGTTGCAGCGCTTCTGGGGCATTGTCAGTTATGCCAAAGGTGGCGTTGTACTGATGGACTGTTTTAAAACAAGAGTTGATTCTCAATGGGTCTAGATATTTTCCTTCTCGTGTAAATATAAATGGTGCAGGCCATTTAGGGACAGTATTTCCCTCTGGTGGGACTGACATGCGATGGGTGTAGAGCTTTGATTGCTTGGTGGACTTGGTGGACTAAGTGCTTTTGGTATGCTAATTATAAATAGTCTGGTGTAGGGCTTGATTCTCAGGGATCTCTTGATAGACTTGGTGGTCTAGGTGGCGAAGCTGTGGGTGCTGGTCCTGCATCGTCCTCTGGACCAGAACCTGACTCTGATTTCGAGCTTGGTTCGTTCTTGGGTTGGTCTTCTTGGTGGAGCTGTTCTTGAACTTGTTCTGGGACTTGGTCTTGGTCTTAGTGTGGAGCTTGGGCATGGTCTTGGTGTACTTCTTCGCTGCTGCAGCTATCTACTGAAGATAGTTATGAATCCTCATATGGTGGTGCAGGTAGGGGTACTGGCGCTCGACTTTAGGGTCCTGAGGAGGATGCTACTGATCCTCTACACTAGTGCCCTCTGGTATCATCTTGGAAGCGAAATGGTTACTATTTCGGTTGAGCTCGGCTCGCTATGAGTCCGCTCAAGGCCTTCTTGCAAAACAAAGAGGTGTACTAGTACTGCAGGGTCAAGGTAGGCAAAGGGTGATCAGTCCTCTGCCGAAGATCTAAGGTATACTTGAGTCTAGGTCAAAAAATATAACCTACTACCAAGTATCACGAGAATTCCAAAGGGACTCTGAAGCTACTATAAGGATAGGGGGAGAAGCGTCTATGCCTTGGACTTCAATAGACAATGGAAAAGATATGGAACTAATAGAATGACCATTCAACTTGTAGTATTAAAGATAATAGTCCTGTGAGGGACATGAGAGTCCGAAACCTTAAGGGATTGCAGGCTCTTTAAATACCAAAGTTTGTAGCTAGGAAAACTAATCAAAAGCGCAAACATCCTATCCAATAACAGGCTAACAAGGGCAGCATAACAAGGTAACCATATTCCTAAAACAGAGGGTTGAAAGCTACAGGATGGGGCTAACAAAACAAGTAATGTAATCCAAACAAAAAGGAACAAGATTTTGCTCTTACTACACAAATCCGGTAGGTATAGTAGGAGGATAGCGATGCCCAAATAGGTAGAAGCAAGGAGGGGTAGTGATCAGTGAAACAAGGAAAGAATATTCAGTTAGGAAGTCATAATCAAGTAGAATGGGACAACCAAATTGTAGTGCTTATCAGGTATAAACCCAAATAAGCAATAATGAACATCAAGTCAGTAGTAATAGTAGAAACATAGTAAGATTCTATTACAATTGGTTTCGATCGCTAAATTTATCTATTCTCCTAGCTTTACTATTTCCATTATCGTCATCTTCATCCTTCGGTAGATATTCCTTTTCTGTTACTATGTCCCGGAAATTATATAAAGTAAGGCCATATTCCGAGATATCACGCTAGGTCCGATAGTTATCAGGGCCAGTCAACTTTGGATGGAGCTCAATTTGTAACTAGGTACTTAACTATGTTTGGAGTTATTGGCATAAGCACTTGGTTTGGTGCAGGAGTTTCTGGAGGAGGAACGGTGGTTTCTGGCATGGCCTTTATTGCTTGTTAAAGGCAAAGTGAATTTAGCTGCTAAGTACAGGTACTTTCCTGTGCACTTGTGAGTCATTGTAGCTTGGAAATTGCACTTTGCGTAAGAACTCGGGTTTAGTGAGGGAGGAGATCTAGGACTTAGGGAAAGTGCGAAGAGACTTTTTCGTATCGATAATCCAGAATGTTTCATTTCACCAGGAATGTTTCCTTTTCGCGAACGATGTTTCGTTTCTAGCAATGGTTCGTTTCAACTAATGTTTTTCGTTTCAAGGGAAAATGATTCGATAGTACATGAAATATTTTTCTGTGAATGAGGTTGGTGTCATTTGGAAGGAATTGGTTTCGTGGTGAAAGAGGATAGCTTGTATGTGTAAAATCTATAGCTATAGATGTACTGGGCTCATGTACAGTTTAAATTATCTGTATTGGCACAATCATATAGCATGAGTACAAAAATACAACACAGTATTAAGAGTATTCTAGGTGCACTCTTGTGTGAGGATTATTGTAGTATCAAGGTAGATTGGTAGTAGTTCTTGTTCTTAATTAACCAAATAATATAGGCAGCAACCAGCTATGTATACAGGTGTGTATCCTCCATGTACTTCATAACAAAAACAAGGTAAACATTGTAAGAAACATAAGTGCAAACGTGGTTGACCCTCTAAAACTACCAAGGAAATCCCAATAAAATATGTGTAATCTGAAGAGGTGTGCTCAAAATAAACGGAAAGATAACACATGATACATGACTGGCAAAAGGTCACTATACATGCAAAGATAACCGCAAAATCCCTTACAGAACATAAGAAATATAATCCTTAATCCGTAAACTTTATCCGGAAATATAACTGAGAATATGATATACCCTAGCTGTAGTAATATCCGTAGTTTCCCTTAGTAAACTATAAATAACCAAGCAGACACATAAACAATATTACCATAGTAAATATACATATAAAACGAAATGAAGAATTTCAACAACTAGTATGTCCTAAGGGGGCTTATTCGCATTTGAAGGCAAGGCCAGCCTAACACCAATTGGGATGGACTAATGCTTGCCCTAGTGGGTCCACCCAAGGCTCTGCCTTATATTCATATTTCCGACACGGCAGCAGTCGCTGTGATTGCATAGCCGCTGTCACAAATCGTGACTTAGCAATAGGGAATGTTTCACAAGACTCACTATTTGTGAGATCATTTATGATTATGATGTTTGATTGGTTTTATGGTTTCATGACTCACGATTGTGAGGTCATATGATGTTATAACTTTCGCACCTGACTACAAGTATGAGTCAGGGGTTTCACGCATGTGACGCGATTAGCGCACATGACCTTTTATGGAAATTGGATACTATGGGGATTGTATACTATGACTCAAATTGTGAGTCATAGGATGTTTGTTATACTATGACTCACACGGCAGTCATAGTAAAGCGGTGACTCATGGTAAAGTCACCAGGGTTAGGGTTGTGGGAAGAGCTCCTATATAAGGAGGGTCACGGACACAGATAGCTAGCTCTTCACGCAACCACCTAAGTTACTTCCTATATTATATATTACTTATTAGTTCAATCTATACTTTACTCTTATTACGACCACCTGTTTATATCACCGACCGAAAGGTGATTCGAGGAACGTATCGCTAAGAAGCAGTCGCACGGGCTAGGAGTGGAAGGACTCAGCGTTCCCTAGGCGACATAAGGCTACGAGACCTGAAGAACGGTAAGGCGAGCGGTACGTATCGTTACCTGTTGCTGTTAAAGAAGATAGTGTGCCTTATCCGCCAGACTAAGGATAGGTTTGTAACATTTGGTTGCGTCTATTGCGACACTTAACGAATACAAAACGGATTCACCTACAGATACAGAAGTACCAGACTTCAACGACCCACAGACTTTCCTAGGACTACAAGCGGAACTTGGACAAGCCTTAAGCGAGATATCGCGAGAGGGATCCCCAAGACAACCAAGACCGGTCACCCCGGAAGCAAGATCAAGATCAGGGTCTGTCAGTTCGGGAGCATCCCCAATACACAGAATGTCGGCGGTAGCAGGACCAGCGGACACGATAACTCTCACGAGAGAACAACTACAGGAGTTGATCAGGACGGTTCAGGATAATCGACAGGAACAGACTGTGCGGAGGCCAAAAATCAAAACCCCGGATACATTTACAGGAGACCGTACAAAACTGCGAGCATGGCTAGTCCAACTTGCAATGTACTACACAGCACTAGGATGGGGAGAAAATGAAGATGGATTAAAAGTGGACTTCGCTAAATCCCTATTAAGCGAATCGGCAGGCAAATGGATTACTCCATATGTGGAAGGAAAGACCCCAGCCACATGGAATAACTGGGCAGAATTTCAAGCCACTCTACGCATCCAATTTGGCGACGTGGATGCTAGAGAAACGGCAAGAAACAAAATCGAGAAAATCAAGCAAGGGAGCCGGAACGTGACCGATTTCTGGAACGAGCTACGACTGTTGGCCACTGAGGCGGAATACGACGAAGCAACCTTAGGAAGGGCCTTCCTAAGAGGCTTACACGAAGAAATTCAAAACGCATGGGCCATGAGGGCTCAAGACTTCACGACGACTGAGGAAATGGCGGTATGGGC
>QFET01006563.1:0-33700 GCA_003316355.1 Tuber calosporum | reverse complement strand
TTCATTTCGCTTATTCCAGTCCTTGGTCTCTTTTGAGGAGGAGGTTCCTTCGTCTTCTCACTCAGGTTGTTCTATTGAACCGTCGACTATATCCCATAGATCGCATACGTTGAATGCCGTTTTCCATATTTGTGCCCATGACTGATAGTCCCGTTGTCCTTCCAATTTTGGATAGTCTTTCAGGGTAAGGGACAATCGTCCAACTGTGGAGTCTGTTGGTGAGGTGTCTTAGGTGGACATTTTAGCGGTTAACGTGGGATAGGTCTATTGTTGTTCGAATTGGTGTTGGGAGGAAACGGGTTTGTTCTGCCGATGTTTCTACGACTGTACAACCTTTTTATTGTGAAGTACTCAAGCTGAAATCGAAATTCGTCACAACAGAATGGGAGTATGTTCGTTTCTTTGTGTTGACTTATAGGAAACGGTCTTAATCTCCCACAACCAGGACAGTCAATGATCGATGTAGGGTTGAAATAACCTCGGTATTTGTCACTGGTTAAATCTTGTGGTAGATGTGTTGCTTTGGATTCGATTTCGGCTATTGGGTATTCGGGTGCGTCGTAGTAGGTATGTGGTATTTGTTTCCTGATTTTTACTCTCTTCGTTTAGGGAGAGGACGAGTGTTGATGCAGTTACTGCAGTGAGATTGGTTGTGTTGTCTATAATAGACGTCTGCGTAACTCATAGAGTGTTAAGAGGGAGGAGGTGTGTGAGGAAGGTAACGGTAGAAGCGTTTTAGTGTATAAACAGTTTTTGTCAAGTGGTATATGGTTGGGTAGCGGAAGTCTTGCTAACCCGGGCTCATAACCTGAAAATATTGCAGTATCAAAGGCTGTCTCTTATATTTAATAAGGCGGCACTGAGATTTGAACGCAGTATCTTGTAGACTAAAAAGCTGTGATTCCACTATTGCGCTACTGAGTTGTAAGGATACAGGAGGAGAAAACCAGAAATATATATACCCATCTCCGTATCACGTGAAATCCAGCCATACATGTGACTCGTCATATGTGTATGTGTTACATGACTCACATACACACATGACTACATAGAATGTGATAACGTATTTTTTCCAACAATGATACTATCGTACTTCTTCCTTCTCACTTACTACATGAGTCCATCCTGCTCCACCGAATTCAAAACAAAGGAAAAAGGAAAAATTGCACAGGAACTTTCTCCATCTTATCTGACGAAAGAAAGGCAGAATACCCCTCCTGGCAGAACAGAGATTTCCCTCTGTCATCCTCCCATCATCTGCCACCATTGTCTCCCAAACTCCATTCACGCATACTTCATCACACTTCCGCTACCTTATCGACACACAGCACCACAAACCGACCTTCATCCAACTCCCCTTTGGAATTTAGACCCTGCATTCGCCAGCTTTGCTAGTTGTGACAAAACGAATTCATCACGAGATCTGCATGTACTACGCCGTCTGCTGAGGCCACCCGCGCGTGGTTGCTCTCGGCCCTGTAGCTGGTACTATACCTCCTCCGTTCTATCTAGGACGACATATCCATAAGCCCTGGCTGTAGCTACCGATGCATGGAGATTACTAGGTAAGGTCTTATTGCCAAGGGCAGCACATACCCGACACGGAATTAGGCTTTAGAATGTTTAATATGATTACCTGTAGGGGGCAGGCCCGACGAAGCATTTGTGATCCTCGGCCATGAGTGTCTGAAGTCTGTACGAGATTGGGAAACCTGCGATATAGGTCCATTGAACCCACTACTACATTACTGCGGATATATTCCGGTAGTTGATTTTACGGAAAGACTCTCGGGCCACTCTAAAATGAAAGAGCATTACCTATGGATAGTAACTAAAGAAATTAAATTATAAAATAGCGCTATCTAGTCAGTGGGCCCATTGCTCTTGCACCCGGCACTGACACGGTAGGTCAAAATGATGACTTCCCTGGCCGAGGGTATCAAGTCTAGAACCACTCCTTATTTGGGTTTTAGGAGTTTAACAGAACACATTTCCACTCCCTCCTCAACAAAACAGAAGCTAGCGGGAATAGAGGAGAGTGTTGGTAGTCCCCGCAGTCACCTTTAACAAGATCCCTTTCCTTCACAAGTTCAACAGCTTTGGTTGTTTACCCGCTTTACCTAAGCAAACCTAAATTAATTGCGCGAGCACTATTACCTAACAATCCCTTAACGGCATTTTGTGTCGATCGCAAGGCTCTTCACTTACTTGTGATGTTAGAGGCATGACACTTTAGATCTCATATCACCAACTCGGACACAGTTACCAAGCCTAAAGCCGCGATATATACCCTCTAGCTGAGGCATACCCGCTGCTGTGGGTGGCACTGACTTGCGTCGTACTAGGTGCCCAGGTTCTCGGGGTCGGTGAAAACATGCTCGAAGCTGGATAGTGATGTTTCTTGATTCATCTACTTGATTGCCCCGGCCCACAAATGGGTGTGCAACCAGGAATATCAACTCCTCAGAGCCCTATATGAGAGTATTGTGATGAAGATACGTGTTTTCCTCTGCCAGGTATATCAGCCTTATACAGGGTAGGCCGTGACTTCTGTGATTTGCCCTATCCCTCGATAGAACAGAGAGGGGGGGTAGGCAGTGCAACGCTCTAGCCTCCCGATGGGTTGATAATTATCTTTTGAGGAGTTTGGCCCATGACGCTATGGAATCTTCTTGGGGGGTTACGCTGTCGCCTCTATCCTCATCCACCGGCAGTTCTCAATTAAAAAATCCCAGCAACCGAAGATTTCGGCACATGAGGCCCATGACAAGGTCATAGTTTCAATATCTCTCTCTGAGAAAAAACACAGCATAGCCCGCCTCGTGCCATATAGGAAAAAGAATCGGCAGGTTTGGAAACGGGTTTGTGTCTCAGAGTGATTCCAGGGAGGGGTACATCAAATATAAAGGGCCTCGAGTTTGTGCCTCGACCTAAGCGGCAAGTAGACGGCCACGTAGTATCTCGAGTTTGTTTCATATTAACTATGATAGATGGCTCGTGGTATCCCCCGGACTGGTAAAGAAGGAAGTCGTCGGGAAATTCTTTGAGAGAAATTTGGATGAAAAATCGTAACAGGCAAACCCTGAAGCTGGCTTTTCCACTGGTGTTTTTGTTGGTCAGCTTGGCGTCAGTATGCGAGAGGGGTAGAGGGGTATTCTCTAAACAGATGCAGACACACCTCTAGACTTGAATATATCTGAGGCATCATATTAGGGAGAAGAGTGAACACCTAATCGAAGAGGGTCTCCTGGGTTGATCAGCCTTGCGGCCTCATCCGCCCGAGGCCCAGGCCCAGAGACACCCGACATTAGTTGGTAAGGGCAAGTCGTGGTCAGACGTTATCCAGGCATGCTGAGAGTTCCATGGCCCCCTCGGCACGGCATCCAAGAGTTGGGACATCGTCTTCCATATAGATGTGAGCAGAAATGTAGTACAGAGGAAGTACCCCAGAATGCTGGAAGCTATTAGAATTCAAAACAACTTGCCCATCTCGGGGGGGGGGCGGGGCCTAGATACTGACCGAGCTGGGACTGCTAGCTACGGTAGGAGCTCCTGGGGTTTGTTTGCCCACCCTTGCTCCAAGCCTGGTGGTGGTGGGTGACTGTATACCCGCTAGGGTGGTGTCTCGCTGCATTATCAGAATACTTCTGAAAATGTATACACGACAGTTCAGTATCCATGGGCTCGGATCCCCCACAAAAGAGGGAAGCAGAAATCCAAAAGAGATATTGACACTCCCCCTATGTTCTTTACTCCACACAGAGTGATGATCTCATCCCCAGTGCCCCCTTTCCAGATGGGTGATGTAAGTGAAGCGCAGCACCGGTGATATTCGTTGGTGTTGCATTCCAATGTCGAAGAGAGAAAAGAGTTGTGATGGGGGGAAAGAGGTCTGCCGAATTTTACCCTGCTCTAGCGAAATCCTTTCCCCAATGACGGAGGAACAAAAAAGACAATCGGATTATCATTTAAAAATACTGCGCATGATCGGCACTACGAGCCTCCAATTACCCTATCATTATCATGGTGAATGCTTCGTGTTGTTGCACATCATGGGTTAGGGGCAAGCAGGAGAATTTCCCCCGAGACAACTACAATCAACCATGATACTTGCCCACCGCCTGCCGCTGCCTTGAGAATCCGGATCAAATGCACCCACTGCTGGGAGGTGACTATGGCACGGCATCCGGACAAAGGGACGGGGCAGGGGAGGGAGTACTCGAGTACGATGGCATGCGCAGTGCTCCTACAACCTCAGGCTCGAATTTTGATGTAGGCTTGGGTTTAGACTGGGGGTAATCCAATCCTCGGTGAGTGCTCTATGGCTCTATGGAGGTGGGAGGCCCTCCAAATCCCCCAATGGGGTTGGATATTATTTTTAGACCGAGCGTGCCAGACTGATGGCGGGGATCGGGGAAGCAGCTGCATCATGTTACAAAAAATGAAGAAATGAAAAATGAAGAAGACAATTGGCCACGATTAGGCCAGTTTGAAAAGCTACTCGAGTTATCCATGCGGTGGTGTACTGCACAATACGGTACTCGAGTGGTGCTCGAGTATTACTGTACACCACTTATATTCCCGCACCATGCAGGCGACAATACCTAATGTACTCGTATGGTATGATATAATAGCAGGTAGAACACTAAATCGTTATTGGGCTCGGAATTGTTCGGGCACACACTACCGGATCTCGCACAGACAATTGGTCTGATGCATCCACCGAACCCCCCTCCCCGCCTGCCGCGGGCGCTCCTTGTCGACAGGAGGATCATATCACGTCTGATTTTACGCTTCTCGTGTGGCCCTTACCACCAAAGTACACTCGAGAACACGTCTTAGCCTATCGTACTGTGATCCCTTCAGTAAAAAGGCAGCAAAAAGGCAGCACTTGAGAGGCGCGGAGCCGCAACAGTGAACCAATTCCTACACAGTGTGAGTGCCCTTCTCCGAGCTCTCACCCACCATGCCCAGCGGTCAAACAGGGGAGTCCGCTCGAAGAAAGGTAAATCGCCTAACTGCCGGCATCCATTGCGTCAAGCAGTAAAAATAGAGGCTTCGTTTGTTTTTTCCGGAAGTTTTGCACCCCCTCATTTGTCCCCACGACTGCGGTACTCGAGTATTGGGGAATTGAGGGTTTCCATGGTCTGGATTTAAACAGCACCTACCAGACACACCCTGCTGCAGGCAGGCCAGTCAGGCAGACTGAACGGCGCTCCGACAGCGTCATTGTATTTTTATTTATTATTTTTTATTTATTACACAAAGGAATTATTCTCCTGCCACACTTATAATAGAATACTATTGTTGAAATAACCACCAGACCAAAAAGGGACTGAATACGAGTGATGATTCCGAAAAAATTTAGTTCGTATGTAGTATAGCTGTTACGAACTCGTAAATGGGGGTGTGAAACGCGCCGCTGTCTACGCCGTATCAGTCTTACCGCAGAATTCATAGAAAAGCTTGCTCAAGGGTGAAAATCCCCCTCCCATTGGGGCTGCCCGGCAGAGAGACTCTTTTAGACCCCTGGCATCGAGTGAGGAGTGACTTCGTTGGCAGCCCCCAGCAGCGGTAGGTTCAATTGACATGGCACGCTCCGTGCTACTGTCGTGTGATCTTTCATAGCGGTTCAGTGACCGGAGAGGAGTTTCAAATTTCGGATTTTGATCTCGCGAGTGATCATACTCACAAAACTGGAACATAGAATACCTTGGACAACTGTTCTTAGGTACTGCATAGCCCCTCCTCTTCCCCTTAGCAATCCAATCCTCCATTTGCCAGAAAAGCTTTCCCCTTGTAATATGTTCATACTAAGGCAACATACTAAAGATTGCTTGTCATTAAGTTGTGCCAATTCACTGTCAACTTGGGTTGCTCTGCGTTTTGTGGTGTTATGAGGCTTAGGGCCTGTGACATAACGGTAAGCAACAACCCAGTCCCAAAGACCATGGACCCCTCAACAAGGCCAGACCTCTATCCTGAAAGCCCCACAAATCCTCACTGACCTTGGGCAAAAAATAATTGGGCCCAAGAGTAGACATGAAACCTGACCTACTTCTTCACTACCGGTATGCCATGTTTCATGGGCAAATATCACTTCCCGTTTTACAGCATACGGCACCGGCTCCGGAAGAAAAGGCACCTACATTTGCTAAACTATAATCCAGGCACAGAAACTACAAGTACACTTCTTCGCTATATAGGAAGGCCTCCCCAAGGGTTGGTTTCCCTCAGCAAAAGTGCACAAAAAAACTTTTTGTCTCCAACGCCGTTGCCCCAACTCAGATCATTTACAAGGCAAAAATATATCCCGGTACAGCACTCTAGTGATCTCCACATTGATAGTCTTACCACGGTAGCCGAGCCTTCCACAGTCCATAACTATGACGGAATGCGAAATGCGAAGAAAGAAGAAGAAGAAAACCCCCCCCCCCCGCCAAGTTACGAACGGCGCGCGTTACATGCAAAATAGGCAGTGAGATGTTCGCCTAGGGTCTTGCTAGATAGTGTAACAGGGAAAGCTGATAGTACATCGACAACAAGCCAGGTTTCTGTACCAGTATACTACTGCACCTTATTGAGGTGAACAAATAGATAGCACCTGCATCAGCTCCCGGCGTAAATGGCAAGATTTCCCCCCACAAGATATATCCAGAGAGGAAGTAGAACCCTCTAGGCTCTTGCTGCGCTAAGGTCCAGGGTCCTAGTTTAACTGTAGGCTGAAGCAGGGGCGATGAGGTGAAATCCAGGGACCAGAGAGATAAGCTCGCGCTCCTCAAACGCCCAACGGTCAGCCAACCGCCAGAAACAGGCCGAACACGTAGTCCAGCTAGAGCTTCTGGGCCCCTGAGCGGTGCGTTGTATGGACGGAAGGGGTGGGTGATGCAACTGGGAGATGGGCAAGAGTAAGGTCCCATACTTTGTTAGATTTATTTAAAACCCTGTCACAATTAACTTATATCTATCTCATCTATTCTCCCCTCCAAACCACCAACTACCGGAAAAACCCAAGACATCGAAACCGAGAGCTCAACAGACCAAACGAAAGCACTGATACGACAATTCCTATTTTATTCCAGTCCCAACCCCATTTCTCTCAAATCCAGCTTGCCCCACATACTCACGCCCCGCTTCTCGTTTTCAAAACAACTTTCTATATCATTACAATATATCTACAGTCGTTATGGGTATGGATAGTCCTATCTCAGTCAATTCTGCCGCTAACAGCTAGAATATAGAGGGCTTCACTACCCTTGGGAATGGAGTGGGTAAAGCAGCCCGAGAATATACTCCTGTGCCAACGAGTCCTAAACCTACCCCGACCCACCCGAAAAAACAAGGAAGAAAACGACCTCGATCGGAATTTAATGACGACTGTTACGAGCCCCTCAGAGAACCCCACGCAAAGAGAAGGCAAAGAATTCTGAAGGCAATAGGGGATGTTGGAAGACTATTCCCGGAAACCGGTAGCCCGGATTCGAGCAACACTGGTACCGGTAGGAGTGCCGGCAATAGCAGTGGTTCTTGTGCGACCATCCGCAGGGGGAGTTCTACTAGCACAAGCAGCGCAGGCACCAGAAGCATGAGCGGAAGCATGAGCGGAAGCACGAGAGAAAGCACAGGGACAGGCACTCTCCCCAGCCACCTCCCTCCCCTTGGATTGGACTGGGTTCTAGACGACCTAGGCGACATCATGGACGGACTCTGGAGGGAATCACCCAATGATGGCGGCCCAACCTCCCCAGAAACGAAGGGAAGGGGGAGGGTCTGACGCTCTCCCGAGGAAATTCAATGAGATCGCGAACTTGTTGATTCGCTAGATATGAGACCTCCGTAAGTGCAACCCCCCCCTCCTTGACCCTTCTTTTTGCCTGCTTGCCTTCATAGGCTATGCTCAAGCACGCCTCCACACTGTTACTAACGGATACAATAGGTCCCTCTCAAAATAGGGTTGGAATGGTTGGTAGGGAAGGTATTCGCCTACGCTTCAAAAATCGGCTCGATCAGGTACGTTTCCATTGTCCCCGTCGCCAGTATCCCTGCGCTTCCATCACGACTAACCCTGAAGCTTTGACAGCTCGCACCCGAAAGAATGAAAACGCCAGGTTCAGGTCAGGGCCGATGCAGAATGATGAGTGCGTGAAAAAGAAAAGAAGAAGGAAAAAATCCCACCTCCCCCCATCTCGTAATGTACTCGAGCATTATAACTGGTAGACTTGGAATGATCAGACGGCCGGATGGGGAGGGGGGGGGTGGGGAAAATCCTATTCGATAGATGAGACTTTCCTTTCTACAAATCGATTACCGTACCGTCCTCGTAGATAACGAGACCGACACAGGGGAAAGGAAAGCCTTTCCTCTTCTCTGGGCCCTTATTTTCTTTTGTCTTCGGTCAGTCAGCCAGCCCGTACTCGGGATTTCATTGGATTATTTAATAGGGATGGATAAATAAAAAATGCACAATGCAGTCATTTTTCTTTTTCTTTTTCCCCTTCGATCCCCAAGTCGGCTTTCGTTTTGTGCCTTCAAAATATGAAAAAAGGAAGGAAAGTAGAGGAAAGCCCAATGATAGATCACCGGTCCAATTATCCAAGTTCCTATGGTATGCATACGGCAGCGATATCTTGCCTGCTGTACGAGTACTCGAGTCCTGCACTACTCGGGCATCCCATGTCAAACGACCGATGCAAGTTGTGTCAGGCATTATGCACCATGCACCATTGACAGTGTTCCTGAGAGAAGCCACCTGCTGCGACACTCGAGCAGAGAAAATGGGTGGAAAGAGTTCGATGGTTGGATTATTGTCTAATGGCACTTGGGTGAGAGCTGACGCACTTGCGATACTTGAGTAAAGTGACCCTATTCATTCCCAAGAGATTTTCGTAAAGAGAACCCAAACCTTGTCATACGTTCTTTTCCCCTGCCGTATCATACATGCATCACCACAACCATCACACAAGCTTCCATCACTACCATTTCCATCTCCACCACCATCACCATTATCATGCCCACCCCCTCACCACCACACTCCATCACTCCACACACCCGTTATCATCTACCTTAATTCTCCTCCTACGAGTAAGACGTTTCATACACGTGGCAGGTTTTTTTTTCCTGTCCCCATGACATGATTTTGAAGGTCACCTGAGTGTGAGTGAGGTTGGTCTTCCTGGTGGGTATAATTAACACCGTTAGCCTTCTACCGCACATCGAAATTGAACCTTTTTCGACCCTTTCGAGTCTCACAGTAACCAAACTCAAGGCTTTTATTTTGCTTTCGCTGTCCTACCCACACAAACAAAACGATGGTAAGAGAACGAATACTGATTAAACCCCTTGCAAATTAAAATAGGAAAAGTGTCGGGAACTCGGCCTTGGGGTTGGCGGCCACAAAGGAGATTCAAAATCGGTTGGACAGTCTCTTTCTTTTCTTTTTCTTTTCTCTCTCCAAGTTGGATTGTCCCCCCCCTCCTCCCCCGGCCTTTTTTTCCCTCTTACCTTGGAGAACTTGGTCTGCAGAGACTATCAACCCGACTACCGTAGCGCCAACAGCCCAGCGTCACGATACTGGCATATCTGGTGCACCCCAACTCGCGCTATCTCCTATTACAACCCATAAGAGAAAACCAGTAGAAGAAAACACCACCACGAACTCTTCGCTCTCCTCCTCCTCCTCTGATATCATCATGGCCAAAAAAACCAAGGTCGTTGTTCGCAATCAAAGCGACAGAGCAATACTTCAAACCTGCCCCCTAATAGCTTTTCTTTTTTCTCATTATCAATATGGATTAGTTCAAAAAGGGCTAATTCGTAATATGAAGGGTCGCGTCAGATGCTGAGCTGAGCTGTCCGCCCACTTCATCAATCCCGAAGGCACACCAATCAGATCACAACACACCCGCACGCAATGTAGGTCACTCACTAGACCACAATACCATCTGGTAAGGCAGTATCATCAACACCATCATCACAACCGCAAGACTTGTCAATATTATCGTTATCCCCTAGAAAGGGGGGCAAAACTTTTACACTCGATCTGGAGATCATTGCCAGACCCGCTTGTCATCCAGACAAGGGTACCCTACAAATTCAACAGACGGACACTGCCCCACTCCGCTCCTCCACAAGCAGTATCAAGCGAGGTTTATCGCCAGGAGCAAATCAGAGAGTAAAGTATACACTCACACCCCGCTATCCCGGACGGCCAAAATCCGAAGAATCTGTCCGGTACAGCGAGTGATCCGGGACAACAGGTCAGGTTTTGGTGCAAGGAAGTTCAGAATTCACCTGAGTTTCATACGAGACAGCGAGGTATCCGGTTCAGCGTGATCCGGGATAGCGGGGGGGCGAGTGTAAACCTATGCCGGTAGCATTGGCCGCAGAAACAACCTGAGATAATTGAGAAGACCATGATTGCACATGGCAACCCCCGCTCCCCCCTAGCTTCAACCGCGGATGGCTCTGGTTGCGGCAATGTGGTTATCGATACCATAACCGATAGCCACATGCGAACTCGCCTAAGGCTGTCTACGAGGTTGAGTGGGGCTGAAGAGCAAGCGCAACGCACGTTGTCTTGCGCGGTTGACAAGAGCACAAAAATGCTCAGAAACTTGGAGGAAAAGCAATTTGAGAGCTCTCCAGACAGGGCAAAGGTGACCAGATTAAAATTATCCTCATCAAGGATATTGGGGAGTTTTTTTTTGCCCTTTTCCTACCTCTCCTTTTTTTCGTCCCGTCTCCACCTTACTTGGGCGCAAGTACAGTACAAGTAGAGATCGGGATGGAATGAGATTGATATCTAAGTTGCAACCACGGCTTTTGGTCGTCACTCCGCCCCAATCTTTAATTTACATCCAAGTATTTTCCTTGTTTATTCCCCCACATCTCCATGGAGGCTCATGAGTTCCCTAGGAGTTACAGACACCTCACCATCCAACAATGGATGATGTTGCATCTTTAATCATTGAGAATCCGCCACGTATCTTGCTTCGTCGAAAAGTTAAGAAGTTGGCCAAAATTCTAGCCTTGGTTGCCTTCAATGCTTTTGGCGATAGCCCGGGGAAACTCTTGATGGTGTTCTCTGTGTTGTCTTGGACGTGTCGTTATGCATCAATACTTGCATTCACTCACTTGATACTGCTCGAATTCGCTGGCGCTCGGACTACGTCTTGGTTACAAGTCCCCATCATGAGCGGAGCGAACACAGGGGGGTCCTAGAAACAGACTTCTCTATGGCGGATTGCCTGTGCGCATTCGAGCGCCCATACTGAATTCCGCTCCCAGGATCCCTCGGGTGTTCGCTCCGCTCATACTAAGGACTTGTAAAGGAGAAGGGTGTAGACATTGAAGTGGCAGATTTGAGGGCCTGGTCTGGCATAGAGCTTCCGAAAGAAAGCACAGCATTGGTAAGTTTAGGAGATCGTGGATGAATCGAGTATGGAAGTTTCTTGCGCGAAACCATGGTTGCCTTGCGAAGGATAAAATATTGTTCTTCGAAGGTATCAGCAGCCGCCTTTTCGCAGAACCGGATATCCAGCATCAATTGGATGTGGCGATAAGGTTTTGGATCCATAGGTTCTACTCGGGTATGACATGATAAGCCAGAATACTCGAGCAGAGGTGGGTACCCTCGGCTCTCGGGGGATCTGAAAATAGGGAAAGTGCGTCGGGTAGTAACAATTTTATTGATAGAGACACCGCCAATCCAGGCATATCGGGTAAGTTTACCGGATGAGAAGTCCCGGGCCATTTGGGAAGTGGGAATTGGGACAGGCAAGTCTCTCTTTATGGTTCGTACAACGGGCGAAGTTGTTCGCGCCGTGGTCGAGCCGCAACGAGCCCTCAGTGGCTCTGCAGCCGACGTGGGGGCCAAAGTGTTGTGGTTGGTTTCGCCAAGACCCCGCTCAAAAGTACTCGTAAGAAAAGGGCAAACCACCTGTGTATGATGGTAGTGTGGGTGATGGTTTGGGCTTGCTGCTGCTACAAGTACTACCCCCCACCTTAGACTATCAGCACTTTGCGCGAAAATTCTCTCCATCATCCTCTCCCCCAATTCCCTGTCCCGGAGGGCAGCATTCACGTATTTTCAATCACATTTCAGCACCACCGGGCGCTAGCCGAAAGGTGGGTACTGTCAAACATGGATGCCGATGAAATCGCGCGTGATTTTTCATTGGGTTTGTATCCAGGCGTTCTTGTAGAAAGTATCAGGTGCTCCGGAGAGAAGTGGAATTCTAGTATGAAGGGTGTCCTAGCCCCAGTATTGGTTTGCTGCAAACCTCCGAGACTAGGAGACTGGCCAGGTATGTATCCTGGGTTATAAAGAAATAGTTGCCACCGTATTACGCCAAGCAAGAAAAGCGAAGTAGAAAGGGAAAACTTACTGTGCCCAGAATGTCGCGCAGGAAGACTATGGTATTCAAGGTCTTTGGGCCACAATCCTTGATGTGCACGAAGATAGGACTGCACTGTGTGGCACAGAGCTCGATGAATTGGAACTCATGTTTCAGTAGGTTTCGCACATTGTAGCAGACATTCAATATAACTTGTGGATCCCAGGAACCGGCAAAGGCTTAGCATGACTCTTCGAGAGTTGTAGCAAACTTTAACTTATTATTTATGACATTCATCAACCAATCTCATTCTGATTCAACCATGACCACAAGGTGGTGACCTCCGATCCAGCGGGCACCGAGGATTGGTGCGTAGTGGGAACGCGCTCGAGGGGTCTACCGTGGGAAAAACCAGACGCTGCACGAGATATATAATTGAGTGAGACTTAGACTAATGATGACTGCTGTGGGAACAAATGGACCCCCCTGTTTCCGGGTACTCATTCCCCGGGACAAGTATCTGAGGGCATACGGTACCGAGAGGTAGACTATGGCACAGCGGAAAATTCAAGATTTAGTAGGGATCAGCGGAAAACGGCACCTGTAGGTACAGGCAGTTCAAGGGCCCCTCGTGCCCAAATTTTTGCAGGTGATGCACGGGTTGAGTAGGCCTTGGATTCATATTAATGTACGGTACAGCATATCTCCTCACTACACCTGCCTCAAGCGCGAGATGGCGACTTCCACGACGAAAGTAACTCTTACCTATAACCCAACTAACAGAATGGCCTGCAGTATCCGCTAAGAAGTTGGTAACCTCGGGTCTACGTCCTTACTGTTCGAGTACATTATTCCCCCCCACCCACCTTTTCTGACAGACAGACGCTTGGAAGGAAGTCATCGGCGGATTTAGTCGGTTCCGATTCATACCACTGTTGTGCTCGAGTACACGATGTAGTAGTACTTGCCTTGACCCTAGTCATGGCAACAAAACGATTTTATCCTAATCGCAAGCTTACGGCACAGCTTTACAGTGACATAACATGACGTGAAAATTTATCCGTGCCAAAGTGGGAGGGCCAGACGCATCTCCCTGGAGTTGTTGACAGCACATCAGTGCGGGTACGAATGCCGTGAGAGCTCGAATGATCGTCATTTGCTAAGTTAGGTGGGTACTTTAGGACGTTGGAATTGCTTCTCCTGCAGTTGCAGTAGGGGCTGGGTGGGTCTTTTTCTTTTTCCTTTTTTTATACTCGTCTCGGAGATAAGGGTTTTTGGTGTGTTCTCCACCCCTCTTTCTCGAGGGGAGAATTTTGCTAGACACCGTATGCCTATTATTGGCGGTGAATTGAATTTGATAAGCTAGACATCAGGAATCGACACTCGTGCTTCCATATTATAGTCGCACGGGCCACTCCCAATCCAAGGCTCAGGCCCACACACCGCCGCGAATCGAACCGGCGCCCTTCAGCAAAACAGCCTAGGTTGACACCGACAAGACCACACAACAGTGTGCTCATTTTTTCTTCTGTTCCCACCCGCTTAGTAATGAAAAAGCAAACAAACTTGCACCTTTGTGCAAGTTTCTGCGCGTGTATTCCCTTTTTTTTTTCACTTTCCCCTCCCACCAAAATGTCACCGTTCTAGCTGCTCTCGACTAATATTGGCTTTTATTGAAATATAAAGAAAAAAAAACAAAGAAAAAAAAAAAAAAAAAAAGAAGAAAAATACAGTTTGTAGGATCATCGCATGGAGGATTATCTGAGCGCATTTGAGTGCCCGTATCGTAACTAAATTCAGACTCAAAATCAGGGTTTTATTTTCTACTTAGTGCGGTATATCGGCACTCGTATATACGAGTCCCTGGGATGTAGAACCCGAACACAGGGGGGGCAAAGATTTGTATGGCGGATTGTCTGTACACCTTCGAGTGCCCATACTAAATTCAGCTCCCAGGATCCCCCCTGTGTTCGATTTCTACTTGCGAGATACTTGGACAATCTTGATCGTAAACCAGACCAGTGACGAACAAGGATTGATATCATATTATTTTCTTTGTTATCTTACTTGGTCAATTTCCCATTTTGTCGACTGAATACAGTAGCCCTGATTCTTCGTATGTGCTTGTATTCGCGGTGAGGCCTCTGTTGTGAGGAGCTTGGAATGATCTGGTCGCGATTCATACGAGGTATCATACTTGTGCTTCGCAGCAGGCAAGAGGAACCCGCAAAATACTGCGGAGGGGGAAAGTTTCGGGTGCCTATCTAGGCGTCCATACGAATACAGGAGTCTTGTTTCTCATCCCTTTTTCATAATCCATCTTAAACCAACCTCATGACACACGGTTCGATTGTTTGAGCTTTCACGGTAAGCTATGTTCACTTACCGGGCTTTCCCAAAGCATGTTGTTCTTCTGCGAAGGCCTTCCCACAAGAAGTCAGCCATGGTCTCCCCTAAGGCAAACTGTCAGTGGGCTCTTACAATTCTCTCATGGTACGTGGACGGAGGTGGTAGATACTAGCGATAGGAACGTTTACATCGGCATGCAAGGAGGTACTAAAATGCTTTTATCTAGGCAGAGTAATCTTGGTACCATCAGGCCAGGTAGTGGGTTGTTGGAATTTGAGTGAGGAATGGTAAATTTGCTGGAAGTTAGGGAAATAGTGAGGGGGAGGAGGGGAATTGTTGGAGGTACAGCCATTTGGATCCTGTTAGGCACTAGAAACTTCGGTCAAGACATTAGGTATCATACTCAGTTGAGTGCCACAGGTTTTGAGCCAGCGAAAATCCTGAGGTTGTAGTTCAGAAGCTAAAACCTTGGTATGACTATTCAGAAAAATGTTCATGTTACTACTTTGCCAATTACTTGATGAACCTCCTACACCATCTTCTTATATAATAAGGAACCTTAGCCTAGCTCCATTCAGTTTACCTTAGGATCAATTACCTTAAACACTTTCCATGCAAGGCTATTAATAAATTCACAGCAAAGATAAAAGTACACTATACCATAGTGTGCATACAAATTCCTCCTATCACACTCTCTACCTTGTTTACCCTCAAACAGGTTACTCTCTCCTGCTAAATCACTCTCTATAGTACACAACTCTATAGGCAAGCCCTGATCATCCCCTCAAGGTGCTTACCCTTCACCCTGGAATAAAGTACCCAGTCAGCCATCGACAGGTATTAGTGTCAAGTAATTTGTACAAAGCATCACTCATTCAGTGCAATCTACCGTCTCCCTTCCTGCTAAGCCTCAAGATTTTCTTCCATCAGACATGGGGGAAACTTCAGCATCCACCCACCCAAGGGTTATACTGTACAAGTCCATGGGATAAACCGACCAGAAAACACTAGAGTTCCGGGAGCTGAAACTCCTTTGCCAAGGACACTAAATTATGCCTGTAAATAGTGAAAGTAGTTGTCGCGATTGCATAGAAGAGTGCTAGGCAAGAAAGACAAAGAAGCAGAATAAGCCTTGTGAGACTTACGAGGATTTTGCACATATGACCACTTGAGGTCATGTGGGTCTCACATATAATAGACACTTGTGACATGAGATTATTATTAGTTGATTTTGCACCCATGACCATTTTAGAGTCATGTGGGTTTTGTGCATGACGGACACTTGTGAGTCATGAGGTTATTATTAGTTGATTGCGCACACAAGACTACTTTAGAGTCATGTGGGTTTTGTGCATGGCGCACACTTGTGAGTCATGAGGTTATTATTAGTGCAGATGACCTTCGCACTTAGAAGGTCATATGATGTATGAGTTTCACATAGCTGCATACTTGAACAGTCATATGGTTTAGGGTTGCGGGAAGAGGTATATATAAGAACCCATAGGGGGACAGGAGGATAGCTCTTCACACAACCATCTTTGTTATTTCCTATCTATAACTTTATCAATCAAACCTTTATTCCGGTCTCCCTCTAGAGACCTCATGTTGAAGTTCACTGTCGGATTCTACTAACAAGTGGTCAGGAAAACTATTGGACTTTGTGTAGTCACAACAGTAGTGTGCAAAGCTTCTTGATAGGGTGAATCATATATCGTTGCCAGTCGCGCGATATAGATAGTAGAACCTTTACATTTGTTTGCGTCTCTTTGCAACCCCCAGGTATAATACCTCAAAGACCGATACCCTCAAACTCCCTGGTTTGGAATAAGCATTGATAGAATAGCTATCCCAGACAGGAACAGCAAGCCCTGTCACACCGGAAGCCCGATCGCCCTCTGAGACCTTATCACCCACAACTCCAAGAACTAGAAGGTTGTCTGCTAATCAGGAAGAAGGAGCAACAAATACAAGGGTATTGGAGGAACAAATCAGAGAAATTAAGAGCCATCATGGAAGGAATAAGAGTGAGGGAATACAAGATCAAAAGTCCAGAAACGTTCGATGGAATAAGGAAGCACTAGAGGAAGTTCTTAGCAGAACTCAAGATATACTTCCAATTGATGGGATGGCAAAGTGGACTCGACGAAGAAAAAACCCTCTATGCAGTATCACTACTGAGGGGAGAAGCAGTCACAAGGGCTACCCTATATATCCTAATACCCACAACAGTACCATAGACGACTTGGGACTAATTTACCGAAACATTGCGGGAATAATTCAGAGACTTGGCAAGGAAGCAAAGTGCAAGAAACCAACTCGAAAGTATCCGACTGGGGACTAAAACAATCAATGACAGGTAGCATGAATTCTACAAAATATCCACAAATGCGTAATACGATAATGCAATATTGCAAACAATCCTATTAAAATTGATGAACGGGCCACTTCAGCAGGCATGGGCAACAGCAAACCAAGAGTTTGCAACAACAGAATCGCTAGCCAAGTGGGCTATTGGACAAGAGCACTGACTCAACCAGCTCAAGCAGATCTAGAAGGACCGAATGGCACAAAGGGTGCCTGACACGCCAAGGAATAACAACAAAATCTTTAGAACAACCAATTCTATTCCACCAGGAGACCCCATGGAACTAGACGCCGTCACTCGCAAAGGAAGGTTCCTGAGATTATCCATACAAGAATATAGACGCAGACTCAGGATGGGTCTATGCCTAGTGTGCGGAGAAGAAGGCCACATGACAACGGATTGCAGGAATCCTAGGTCAAGGGGGCCAAAACTAAAGATATGATTAATATCGACAGAACAGCAAGAAGAAGGATGGGAGACTTTAAAAGAAGGAAGTCCCCAGTGAAGGGTGGTCTGAGGGATGACAAAAAACCAAAACCTATCATGATATCGATTTTATACACAGCACTTAACAATACAGAACTATTCTACAATGAAGTGGACCACATTAGGCTCAAAGTCAGGTTGCATAATGGCAAGTAATGGAGAACAACAAATGCAATGGTCGACTAAGGGGCAACTGATGATTTCATCAACAGGGGATTCTGAATAAAAATAAAGATACCCTGAGCAAGATCAAAGTACCAAGAGGAATCTTGATGGTTGATGGAACACCATGTTCATCAGGCCCAGTCACACATGTGGTCAAGATCACTATGAGGATAGGAGACTATCAAGAAGTCATCACATTTCAAGTGGCAGGACTGGATAAGCACGAGGCAATCTGTTACGATCCTATGCGGTAAGCTGGTTCTGCAACAGGTAACTACTTCTCTTTGGGTTGGATGAACATGACCGGGCCGTTGTTGTAGTCCGGTATGGGGCGTGGCGCTAATCTCAGCCACCAGGGTAGGAGTACTATTGCAACGAGTAGTACTAGGCGGAGTTCCACTATTGCTCTTATGCCTATGCCTCCGTTGTCTTGATAGCTGAACCCTATGGTTCCTATCGCACAACGCCAATAGAGAATGGAACGGTAAAGAGGTAAAGTAATTGTATAGGAAAGAACTTAGATGGTTGCATGAAGAGTCCTAACTACAGGTCGCCTAGAGGTCCTTATATAGGCACTCTTCCCTCAACCCTAACACTGGTGACTCATACCTGTGAGTCACACGACCTCTATGACTCATAGTGAGTCATAGTATGAAATCCATCCGCTGACTCCTCTGAGTCGACTGCGCCACGCGCCAACCAATCATAACTAATATAATAAGTCATGTGCCCTAAAGTGGTCACATGCGCAAAAACCCATGACTCATAGTGTGAGTCATGTGCGAAAATCATTACATCATATGACTCACAAATGTGAGTCATGCGCACAATCAACCAATCACAACATAACAATGATTGCACAAGTGTGCATCATGTGAAACCCCATGACTTCTAATGAGTCATAGTGCGAAATATAACAACCTTGTGACTTATAACTATGAGTCATGCGAAACTCTGCCTTGCTTTGTCACCAATCGTGACATTAGCTCCCCTCTCCCTTAAGCCTGAGTCCCTTCAGGCTTAACGTCCCATCTTAGTCAGGCTTTCTCCAAACCAGCGCAGTTCATTTTTCAATTTCCGAACTTGATGTGCGGCCGACTGGTAGTTCCTCCGGACTTCCTCTAAGGTGGTGTGTGCCGCCCTATTCGTCCGGTCTCGGTCATCCATCATTTTCTGATATGTCCCCATATCAGTTCTTAGGGCCTCAATTGTGGCTTCGGCGGTGCCAAGTTGTTCTCGTAGCCCTTGCAACTGTCGTTGTAAACTCTCTTCGTCGGAGATCGTTTCGATTTCGCTCTTTTCGCCCCCCTCTCTCTTCAACTGTGTCCTCACAGTTGTTTTTCTTTTCATAATAGGTGCATCGTTTTCCGTAAGGGGTGCCACTTCCCCGGTTCATCTTGGGTAACACCCAGCATCGATTTTGTCGTGTCTGTGAGTACGACAAGTGTCCTTGAAACAGTGTTTACAGGTTGTCTCCTGGTGTGGTTGTTGCGGTTTGCGCAACTTGGGCTGTCGTGGAAACCATTTGCTTCCTTCCTTGTCACGTAAATGAGTGTTGTAGGAATCATCGTAACAGGCAGTCCACGTAAGAGCTTTGTGTGCTGCCTGCTTTTCCCTTTCTTCGTGAGTAGCGTATGGCGGGCTGGTAGGGGTAATAGCCCTGGGGCTATTGCCCCAGCATTCGTCTGGACCCAATGGCGTTGGGTCTTGCCTCGTGGGTTCGATTTTGACTGTAACCCACTCGGGACTTTCTTGGGTACTGCTGATGGAAACGTTCAATGGCGATGCTGGCATATTTGAAGTTTTCCGCAGGGTACCAAGTTTTGTCGTGTTCTGGTGAGTAGCCAGTCCACTTGGCTCTGTATTGTAGGCGTTTTCAGTGTATGCGTGAATCAATGATATCTTCGAGTTCGTACTCGCTTTCTCCTTCTATCTCAATTGGAGGTTGTGGTGATTGCTTTTGTGATGGGAACTGATTGTCTTGGTATGGTTCGAGGAGTGAGATGTGGAAGGTGTTGTGGACCTTCATCTGTTCGGGCAAGGCCAATTTATAGGCACTTGTGCCAACCTTCGTAAGAATCTCGAATGGTCCGATTTTCTTGTAATACAGCTTCTTGCATGGTCTTGTGGTCCTTATATTCCTTGGCAGTAACCAGACCATGTCGCCAGACTGGAGATTTGGATCGGGTTTTCTGTGTTGATCGTAGTTTTCTTTTAGTCGTAATTGTGCACAGACCATTTCCTGACGTAGGATTGTGTGCAGCTGACCTATCTCTTCCTTTTTCGTGGTTTCCTTTGGTATCATGTGGCCTAACGCCCCATGTTCCAGATGTTGTCCGTAGTTTGCGTAGAAAGGTATGGTCTTAATGGTTTCCTGTTTTCCATTGTTGTATGCAAATTCCGCTAATGGTAGTAATTCCTCCCAGTTATCTTGCTGATAGTTGACATAGGCCCTTAGGTATTGTTCCAGTATTCCGTTCGTCCTTTCGGTTTGTCCGTCGGTTTGTGGATGGAAGGTGGTGCTCATTCTTCGTTCAATTCCAAGGGATTTTGTAGTCTCTTTCCACAAGTCTGATGTAAATAGCGTTCCTCTATCGGTGATGATATCTTGTGGTAGTCCATGGAGTTGGAATATTTCCCGTAGGAATATATGGACAAATTCTTTGTTGTTCATATCCTTGTTGCAGGGTATGAAATGGCTCATTTTTGTCAAGCGGTCGATGACCACCAGGATGGCGTCATAATCGTCTGATTTCGGCCAGTCCGTGATGAAGTCCATTGCTATCGATTTCCACGGTCGGTGTGACGCCTCGTTTGGTTGTAGTAGTCCGTAGGGCGTATGCCTTATCGCTTTCGTTCTTTGGCATGTATCGCAATTGTTTACATATCTCTTTATGTCGTCTTGCATCTTTGGCCAATAATATTGTCGGGATAGTAGTTCCGTAGTTTTGCTGGTTCCGCCATGCCCAACTGCTGGGTTATCGTGATTTTGTCGTATGACTTGAGTTCTGATCTCTTCGTGTTCCGGTACCTAAATCTTTCCTTGATGCCATAGGCATCCTTTCTTCCACTCACATGCCCCTAGAGCAACTCCTTTCATTTCTTTCTCTCCCTTCCTAAGGGCTTCCTGGATTGCTCTTATCTGTCTGTCTTTCGTGCTTGCTTCTTGGATGCCAAAATCTTCAGCGACAAACTTGACCACTTCCATGGCTTCGAAGTATTGTTCTTTTGGGAGTAGGATCCTTTGTTTTTGTTGGATCCTTTCGTCATTCTTTTTCGGGACATCTTCTGCTCTCCTAGTAAGGGCATCTGGTTTGCCCCCTTCCTTCCCGGGTTGGTATTGTATTTGATATCGTATTGACTGAGGGTCTCGCTCTATCGGATTTGTCTGTCGTTAGGCTCTTTTGTAGTGGTAAATGGTACCAGGTTCTTATAGTCTGTGAGGACCAGGACCTGGTGTCTGCTTCCTTTTGCATATCTTCTCCATTCTTTCAACGCTTGGACAATGGCTAAGAGCTCTTTGTCGTGGATATCATAGTTGCATTCCGCGGGCGTCATTGTTTTTGACCGGTATGCCACTGGCCTCCATTTTCCATTGCTCCCCTTCTGTGATAGAATGCCTGAGCATACATATTTTGAAGCGTCGGTCTCAATCATGATTTCCTTGGTTGGATTGTAGTGTACCAGTAGTGGGGCTGAAGTAAGTCGCCTGCGCAATTCATCGAATGCCCTCTGTTGGATCTCGGTGCAGTTCCATTTGCAGTCCTTCTTCGTTAGTTGATAGAGTGGTTTAGCTCTCCGACTAAACCCTTCTATGAATCGTCGATAGAAGTTGCAGAATCCCATAAAGCACTGTATTCCTTTCTTGCTTTCGAGTGGTTTCCATTCCTATATTGCTTTTGTTTTGATAGGATCAACGCTGACTCCGTCCTTGTCAATGATGAAGCCTAGGTATTCGGTTCGTTCCTTGTGAAATTCGCACTTCGAAGGCTTCAGTGTCAGCCCTTCTTTTCTCAAGGCTTCCATAATCATCCTGACATGGGTTCGGTGTTGTTCCAGGTTTTCTAAATATATCAGAATATCATCTAAATAGACAATACAACAGATATCCAGAAACCTGCTGAGAATCCTATAGACCTATCGCTGAAACGCCGCAGGTGCATTTTTGAGTCCGTATGGCATGACCGTGTATTCGTATATGCCGTATATGGTGGTAAAGGTAGTTTTCCATTCGTCTCCGTGTTTGATTCTGATGTTGTGATATGCATTTCAGATGTCTAGTTTAGTAAAGACCTTGGCTCCTCTAAGCCTATCGAGGGCTTCTCCTATCAGTGGTAGGGGATATCGGTCTCGTTTGGTGACTTCGTTGAGCCCACGGTAGTCCACGCATAGCCTTAGCTTGCCGTCTTTCTTCTTAACAAACAGGATTGGTGATCCCCGGTTTGCATAAGACTCTCGAATCCAGCCCCGGTTCTTGTTGACCCTGATGTATTCTCGTAGTTCTTCCAGCTCTTTTTCGCCCAATGGGTATAGCTTTCTTGCTGGTACTGTTTCTCCTTTCTTGAGGTTGATATCCAAGTCAACCTTTGGTCAGTGGGGTGGTAGCCGAGTTTCTTCCTCTTCCTTGAACATGTCCAGGTACTGGTGGTATTCCCTTGGCACAATGTTTCTGGTTTTGTCTTTTTCTTGTCCTTTCTTGGCCTTGATAGCCAATTCGGTGCTGACATTAATCCTTTCGATCCTGGTAGGTTCGTTCGTCTTATAATCCCACTTGAGGATTCCTGTGACTTCGCCTCTTTGGTAGAACTTTCCGAATGACGTAGCGGAGATCTCCTTGATCTCAATCTTTTGGTGTTTTGAGTGGTCCGTACTTCCAAACCCTGCTGCGCCTCTCCTAGTCGGAACCACTTGTTTCACTTCTTCACCTTGTCCTATGACAATCTTTTCGCATATCAACTGTGCGATGCGGTCTCCCGGCTCAACTGTGTAACTGTCCTTTCCCAGGTTGACCAGGACCACCTTGACTTCACCTGTGTAGTCGGCGTCGATTACTCCCGCATTGAAAGTAAGCTGGTGTTTAACTGCCAATCCGCTGCGCGGAGCCACCCCCCCATAGATGCCTTCTGGTAGTCCTATAGCTATCCCGGTATTGACGATTCCTTGTTCTTTTACCGGTATCGTAATTCTCTTGTCTGCATAGAGGTCATGTCCTGCAGCCTTGGCTGACCCGGGTAGGGAGTGTGGCCGTATTGCTCAATCTTTGGATTTTGATGTTCTGAACATCCTTGGCCTGGATCGTGGGGAACTGTATCTCTAAGTTCTCTTCCAGGGCTTCCGATTCAGGGACTAAGTCCATTGCTGGTGAGCTTTCGAGGCATACTCTGGTACACCCCTCGCTATCGAACGTGATCTTATTGCTTTCCCAATCGATCTTGGGGTTGTGTCTTCTTAACCATAGCAGCCCTAGCACTGCCTCATGGTTGGGTAGATCCGCGATTTGGAAGGTTGCCACTTCCGTATGGCTGCCGATGTCCATAGGTATTTCCGCTACATGGGTAATTGGTCCCTTAGCGCTCGGCTCCCCGTCTGCAAGGTAGATTTCCCGTATTTCTTTCGCTTTCTTTGTTCGTATGCCGTGTTTGTTGCTAAATTCCTTGTCAATGAAGTTTTCTGTAGCGCCCGAGTCAATCATGCCGTTGATGATGACTGTCTTGTCCTTGCCATGTAAACTCATTTTGACCATGGCATGGTCTTTTTCTTGTTCCAATGTTTCCGTATTTGTAAGTGCCATGTAGATGTTGCCGATTCAGATGGTTTTGGTTTTGTTGTCCTGCAGCCCATCTCTTACTGTGGACTTTCTTCGTTTCCCGACTCTTCAGGTGTTTCTCTGATC
Source organism: Tuber calosporum (assembly GCA_003316355.1). NCBI lineage: Eukaryota > Fungi > Ascomycota > Pezizomycetes > Pezizales > Tuberaceae > Tuber > Tuber calosporum. The sequence continues at coordinate 10,107 of QFET01006563.1, read as the reverse complement.
TCCATTTCGTGTAGGTTGGTTCGTGGTTTCCAGCGATTATTGTTGGTCTTGCTGTTGAACTGCCTAGTATAGTCCTTCTCATCTATTGCATTTCGGCAATTACTAAGTCTGTGCCCAGGTCTGGCACATCCTAGGCATAGGTTGTTGTCCCTTCTTCTTGTAAACTCTGCTCGTGAGAGGTTTAGTCGTGGACGCCTTCTGGTAGCATCCAGATCCATTGAGTCGCCTCGGGTTTCCATAGTTTTGCCCAACTTCCAGGTGCCGTTATTGTTCCTGGGCGTTTCCTGTTTTTGGATAACGGTACTGTTGTTTCCTTGAAGGTGCTTGATCATGTTGATCCTGTTTTCTTTTTCGATTGCCCAGGCTGCAAGGGCATCGATATTTACCACTACCATGTGATCCGCTGCCCATGCGTCCTGGAGCGTTCGGTTAATTCCTTTAAGGAATTGGCGTCTTAGTGTACCATCATCCTCATTCGCCTCTGTAGCTGTGAGGCGAAAGTCATTCCAGTATTCCGTGACTGGTTCCTTGCCTTGCCTCAGGCGGTCGAGTTTTGTCCTAGCTGCATTTTCTGCATTTACATCCCCAAACTGGTCTTTGAGGGCTGTAGTGAAATCTTCATATATAGTCCAGGTCTCCGGCTTACGTCCTTCTGCAAATGGGGTTATCCAGCTTTCTGCTGCTTCCCTTAACAAGCTCTTGACGTAGGTGATGCATTCCGTATGTCGTGTTTCTTGGGTTGCTTCAAAGAATAGTTGGCATTGCACTAAGAAGGTTCGTAGTTTGGTCCTTGTTCCAGAGAAGGTAGGAGGTTTCTCGACTTTGATCCGGTTGTTGGTTGTTTCTCGCTGGTTGTTTATCAGAGTCAGGATCTCTTGGAACTGTGCAGTTGTAAATCCTGCTAGTTGAATTCCTGCTCCTCCACCGGCAGTTGCTGGTCCCGGTGCTGACATCCTTTCTGGTCTTGGGGTTTCTGGTTCCAGAGATCCTGTTGGTGAGGCCGGCTCAGGGGTCACCGGACTTGTAGTTCTTTGTGACTGGCTTCTGGATAGGTTTGTGCTAATTGCTTCTTCAAGTGCCGGGCCAAGTGTTCAGGTATCGATTTCGCCCTCAGTAAGGTCGATGTCGTTGTCTGTAGAATCTGCTGTTTTGTAGTTGGGTGTTGCTTAGGTGACGCAACCAAATGTTACGATCCTATGTGGTAAGCTGGTTCAGCAACAGGAAACTACTTCTCTTTGGGTTGGATGAATATGACCGGGCCGTTGTTGTAGTCCGGTATTGGGCGTGGTGCTAATCTCAGCCACCAGGGTAGGAGTACTATTGCAACGAGTAGTACTAGGCAGAGTTCCACTATTGCTCTTATGCCTATGCCTACGTTGTCTTGATAGCTGAACCCTATGGTTCCTATCGCACAACGCCAATAGGGAATGGAACGGTAAAGAGGTAAAGTAATTGTATAGGAAAGGACTTAGATGGTTGCGTGAAGAGTCCTAACTACAGGTCGCCTAGAGGTCCTTATATAAGCACTCTTCCCTCAACCCTAACCCTTGTGACTCATACCTGTGAGTCACACGACCTCTATGACTCATAGTGAGTCATAGTATGAAATCCATCAGCTGACTCCTCTGAGTCAACTGCGCCGCGCACCAACCAATCATCACTAATATAATAAGTCATGTGCCCTAAAGTGGTCACATGCGCGAAACCCATGACTCATAGTTTAAGTCATGTGCGAAAATCATTACATCATATGACTCACAAATGTGAGTCATGCGCACGATCAACCAATCACAACATAACAATAATTGCACAAGTGTGCATCATGTGAAACCACATGACTTCTAATGAGTCATAGTGCGAAATATAACAACCTTGTGACTCATAACTATGAGTCATCCGAAACTCTGCCTTGCTTAGTCATCAATCGTGACACAATCCTAGGAATGTCATGGTTGGAATATCCCAACCCAAGAATCGACTGGCAATCCGAGAAGATAACTTTTGAAAGTGAACAATGCAGCAACTCATGTCTGCAAAGTTCAGCAATGGTTAATACCATACCAGAAGAACAAGCAATTTGGGAGAACCTCAGAAGCAAGGTTTTCAATATCAAAACGGAAATGAAGAAAGCAAAAGATATCAATATCAAATTGCTCCATCTGGTAGCTTGCAAACTGATACAAGGATAGAAAAAGGCTATTGGATATGATATGCACAGTATCGAAGACAGGACCATCTGGGCCAGGGGACAGGCCGTGATAAGGAGAGGAATAGAAATAGAACTTCCAGATGACACCTATGCTCGTATTGCACCACGCAGTTGACTCGCATTCTAACCTGGAATCTCTACTGGAGCGTAGATAATCGACTTAGTCTATAGAGGAGAAATCAAAGTTCTATTGGTTAACCAAAAAGACACAGACTACAAGGTCTGTAAAAGAGAACGCATAGCCCAGATGATTATATAAGTTATTAGGATACGGGAATTTTCTGTAACCAAAGAGGTGGAAAAGACAAAAAGATCTGACTCAGGACTGGGAAGCACAGGGCAATTCCAGAAAGGAACGGTACCATTGAAGATCAATTGGAAAAGGCTAGTACCATTGAAGGTCAAAGGGAAAGAAACGGTACTATTGAAGCTCAATTGGAAATGAACAGTACCCTTGAAGGACAAGGGGAAAGAAGGCGATATGATGATATGCATGATATTTAGGAGAACCTTCGAACAAATGGATAGGAGGGGTAACCAGACTGGAGTAGTGAGCTGGAAGCAAGAAGGACCAACGATTGCTGCAACAATAATCAGCACCGAGCTGGCAGTGAAGCAAGGAACGAAAAAGGTAACAGTCAACTTGAAATAAATAGTTCTGAAAACATACTATGGGTTTCTAAACCTTTTCGACGTGGGAGAAAAAAGTGATCTCCCACCTCACCGAGCAGCGGACCAGAAAATCGATCTGTAATCAGGAAAAACAGCCCCTTTTATGAAGTTATATCCCCTAAGAGACAAGGAGTTAAAAGCCCTCTGAGAGTATCTGGAAATGAATTTGTGGAGAGGATAGATCAGACTATCAGGATCGTCAGCAGGGGCCCCTATCCTGTTCGTTAAGAAAAAGGATAGAGACCTCAGGCTATATGTCGACTATAGAGGACTCAATATAGTGTCAAAACAGGATCGATATGTACTGCCCCTTATCGGAGAAGCACTAGACCGGTTAAGAACAGCCAAACTGTTCACGACACTTGACATTAAAGATGCATACAACAACATCAGAATCCAGAAAGGGGATGAAGAACAAACACCATTTCTGGCAAGATATTGACTTTTCGAGTACTTGGTCATGCTATTTGAATTGGCAAATGCACCCGCCATATTCTAGAGATGGATCAACACCATACTAAGTGAGTACTTGGATGTATATTGCCTCGTATAACTAGATGATATCCTCATCTAAATGGAAAATGTGGAACAATACCGAAATGATGTACGAAAAGTTATGGGAAAACTCAGAAAAGCTGGAGTCAAACTGAAACCAACAAAATGCAAAATCCATAAGGAAGAAACAGAATACCTACGATTTATGATTAACCAGGAAGGAGTCAAGGTAGTCCCTTGAAGTCAGCCGCTATTGATGCCTGGAAGGTTCCCAGCACAATCAAAGATATCCAAAGCTTCATAGGATTCTGCAACTTCTATAGACACTTTATAGAGGGGTTTAGCAGGATAGCAAAACCACTCTTTAAGCTGACAAAGAAAGAGAAGAAATAGGAATTGGGAGAAAAGGAAGCACGAACTTGCGAACACCTTAAGGAGTAACTTATAACAGCACCAATTCTAATTCACTTTGATCCCAAGAAACCCATTATGATAGAAACAGACACATCGAATTATGTTTGTTCCGGCATTATATCCCAGATAGACCTCAAACAAGTTTCCAAACCTATAGCGTATAAGTCTAAAACGATGTCACCAGCAGAGTGCAATTTTGACAATCAGGACAGAGCACTACTGGCCATATTTCAAGCTCTAAAGGAATGGAGGAATTATGCACAAGGAAGCCGGCACAAGATTAGGATCATTACCGATCACAAGAACCTGATACTATTCACGACAACAAAGGAATTGAATGGACGGCAAATTCGATAGAGGGAAGAACTAAGCCAGTTAATTATTCAGATCGAATATCAACCAGGGATATAAGGAGGAAAACCTGATGCACTCACGAGAAGGTCTGGGACCTGCCAACACCGGAGCGTGAAAGGAAGACTCAACACCAGAAAATATTGATGCCACAAGTAATATTCTCCCCGGAAAATGAAGCAAAAGACTCTGGATATAAATCGGAATTGGTTATTAGCGAAATGCGATTGCACAAACTGAAAGAAATGGCACAAGACCAGAAAATAAAAGATTCTTCAAACAAAGATCCCCAGTTGAGGGTAATCCGAAAGGCATTAGAAGAAGGACAAAAGGAACTTCCCCACATAGCCCTAGGGCTATGTGAATACAAGGAGGATAGCATATGGTATGATAGAAAACTTTGGATCCTAGGAGAAGCAGAAATCAAGACAGAGGTGATAAGAAGACATCACGATGTGTCAAATGCAGGACATGGAGGAACAACAAAAACAACGGAACTCATATGCCAGGAATAATACTGGGTTGAACTTCACACAGAAGTAAAACAGTATGTGTTAAAATGCGACATATGTCAGAGGACGAAAACGGTCAGACATGCGCCATATCTATTAAAATCATTGGAAGCCCCAGAAAAACCATGCAAGTCAATAACTATGGAGTTCATCACAGGACTGCAAATGTCAGAAGGAAAGGATGCGATTTGAGTGGTCATAGATCGCCTGACCAAAATGGCACACTTTCTTTCCTTCAGAACGGATATGAGGGCAAAACAGTTTGTCAGAATATTAGTGGATAATGTGTTCAGGCTTGATAGACTACCAGAAGATATCACCTGCGATCAAGGATCTCTATTCACATAGGAAGTGTGGAAGGAAATTAGACTACAAATAAACATTGAAAGAAGGTTGAGTACGGCATTTCACCTACAAGTAGACGGACAAACAGAAAGGACCAATAGAATTCTAAAACAACATCCGTAAGCCTATGTCAACTATCCGCTAGACGATTGGGCAGGACTTCACTTGACGGCAGAGTTTACATACAACAACTCTTAACAGGAAACAACAAGAAAACTGCCACCATACGCAAACCACGGACACTGCTCATGCACGAGCTAATAGGACATTTGATTAGTGGAAAAATAACTCAAGTAAAAGATATGAGTCAACTGCATTACGTATTAAAAGAAGAAATGACCTCAGCCTAGCTGAGATCAAAGGAAGATCCTGATTATTACAGATATGGGATATGGTACTAGACTTTCGAATCCAAAGATGTGATGGTATTTAGCGCCGGCAGGTGACTTTATGGACTACAACCCACACTGGCAAGAAGTAGGATCGTATCCAGAACTACTCAACCTCGGTGAAAGATTATAGAGTAATTTATCCAAGTGGATCTATTACGTATTCTACATTCTTTATATTCTGAATGCATCTGCACATGAGATCATATATGCAGGAAAGACAGCTATCTTGACTGACCACCTGGTATTCTGTATGATGTTCGCAAATGGGCGGCATCAACTTGAACTTAGTTCATTTGGCAAAGAGATCAAAGGCTATCTACTGGTGGAGTGCTTGACACCCTCAGAGAAATAGACAGTCTGGGGGATCATTTGCTGTAGTAGGGTCATACATCTTCAGGGTCAAGCTGTGTTCGCACTTTAAAAGACCATGGCCGAAGTCTCTCAGGATACTTCTTTATATGACCAACACAAGTATTGGGAAAAAGTGTATAAATAGTTAACAATCCCCTATAGTTAAGGGATCATCAAGCAAAGGAAAAGAGATCTTAACAATATAATCAGTTTATCAAGTTATTCAGTTGATAAGCCTTCGAGAAAACTTTTATCTTTTATCATACATTTTACTGAGCTTTTCTGACTGGTCTCCGAGCTTCTCAATACGAGCACGGCCTAGACAATTCAATAGTACCGAATTAGCTACCCTGTAACACCGAGCAACACAGAAAACCCGGTCCGTATCTCAAATCCGGTTACCAGGTGTGGTTATGGGCAAAGAATATTAGGACCACAAGACCTTTAAAGAAATGGGATTCTAAGAAGTTGGGGCTGTTCGAAATCTTGGCAAATGTGGGAAGAAGAACATATAAACTCAACTTACCACTCTCACTGAAGATTCCCCCACAATCCATATCTCTCTCTTGGAACCCTAAAACAACAACCCGCTACCATTACAGACCAAACAACCCCCGCCGCCAATCGTGACAGAAGGAGTCCCTAAATTCGAACTCGAAGTGATAATTGACTTCTCCTTATACTACATGAAACTGCAATATAGAGTCAAGTGGACAGGCTACAGTGCAGAACATGATCAAGAGTGGTACCTAGCAGCAAACTTCCAGAATGCAGAACGAGCAGTCAAACCATCTTACGAATGATATCTAGCAAAGCTAAGTAGTCAAAACTTCAATACTACAAGAGGTCTAGGAAGAATATTGGCATGGAGTGAAGCTTAGAGAAAGTGCCGACTGGGCACAAAGAGGAGGAGAAAAACTAGATGTGGAACAGCCGGAGAAGAAAGAGAAAAACACGACTTATCAGATTGGGAATTGAGTATCCACAGATCGAAAAGTAGAACAGACCCTATAACCGAACATGAAGAACTATCAAGGGTAGCATATTACGATGACGAATGCAATATCCATCAAGGAGACAAGAACTGACACGGATAGTTCCTAAAGGCACTAACAAATTACTATTACAACATTAGCCAGAGAGCATATTACAACGATCAATGCCATATCCATATGGCTGAGAAACTAAGAGGAGGATTCTTTCCAAAGAAATGTGGTCAACCAAAAAAGATTAGATAACATGTTCACAGGAGTAAACAAATGGATTAGAGGGGGATAAAAAAGTTAGATTCTTTGAAGAAATTGGGATATCAAATGGGAATCAGACAATGAGGCTGAAGAAGACACCCCCATGGAAATCCACTCCACAACCGTGGAGAAGATGAGACAAAAAATTGGAAACTTGCAAAACCAACTCGAAACAGCAGACGCTAATATCGAAGTCATGAGTCTACAAACCAACGAAAATAAAACCAACTTTCAGAAGCAGATCGAGAACCAACGCAAGGATCTAGGAAAAGAGAGATCAGCGAGAAAGGCGCTGGAAGGACATGTGGAAATGTTGGGAGCGTTGGTGGAAGGAATTCAGGACGGACTCAGAGGCGACCTCTACTACAGTTGATAGTAGGCCAAGAAGCCTAATAGAACTTAGGCAATACGAGAGGGAAGCTAATGTCATGATTGCCTATAAGAGTGCTAGGCAAGAAAGAAAAAGAAGCAGAGTAAGCCTTGTGAGGCTTACGAGGATTTCGCACACATTACCCCTTTAGGGTCATGTGGATCTCGCGCATGACATTCACTTGTGAGTCATGAGATTATTATGAGTAGATTTCACACACATGACTACTTTGGAGTCATGTGGGTTTTGCGCATGACGCACACTGGTGAGTCATGAGGTTATTATTAGTGCAGATAACCTACGCACTTAGAAGGTCATATGATGTATGAGTTTCACATGGCTGCGCACTTGCACAGCCATAAAGTTTTGGGTTGCAGGCTGAGGTCTAATAAGGACCAAATGGGGGATAGGAGGATAGCTCTTTACGTAATCATCTTTGTTATTTCCTATCTATAACTTTATCAATCAAATCTTTATTCCGCTCTTCCTCTAGCCACCTCAGGTTGAAGTTAACTGTCAGATTCTCCTATCAAGTGCTCAGGAAAACTATTGGAATTAGTATAGTCACAATTGTAGTAAGCAAAGCATCTTGATTGCGTGAATCATATATCGTTGCCGTTTTGCGCGATATAGATAGTCGAACCTTAACAGTAGTTAGCACGAAAGTAATAAAAAAGGGGTAAATTTAATGAAAAAGTGAATACTGTCCCAGGTTATTGCATAATAGCAAGTATCAACACTATCTTATACTGTGAATATAATTGAAGTGTATACAGACAAAGAATATTATAAGTGAGTAAATTAATTCTAATATATAAGAATTATGAATGATTACTTACTAATATATGGAGAACAAAGGAACTTCAAAGTTATTGGATATCTTATAAACAGTGCTGCACAGTTCTGACTTTAGGTTTTTCAGCAAACTGGACATATCAACAGATTGCCAACGAGCAGAACCTCAATGTTATTTCTGCATTCTATATCTGTAATGCTCCATCAACTCCGCAAAAGCCCCTGGGTTGTACCTTTCTATCGACACACCAACCCGGTGTCGATTAGTTGCTCCCGCAACTATGAGTGTGTTAGGCACATGGGTAGAAGGTACTGGAAGCCAGCACTGAATTCACACGAAAATTGGGCTGAGATACTACTCATACCTCTCCGGCCCCCTTGTAGGGCCTGCAAGTCACCTGCGGCAAAAAGTGTCCCTTCACTAAAAGACCGAAATTTGGAGCCACTCTTGTAACACCATATAGGTTGTCGCCGTCCGTCCGACCGGATGCTGTACGATGGGTATATGAAGCGGAAGACTCAGACGACCCAATGCAGCTGGAATCACGTCCATAGGATCCGGGTCCGCAGAGTTACAGCCCATTCCATACAGCCTTCGCTGGAATGGCCCAAAGGTAACGGGACGCTTCGCGCAAAAATGAGAATATGATGAGTGGGCTTCAGGAAACAAATGAGAACCCACTCAGACCCAGAAAACATGCCTATTATGGTCTAAGGACCTATCGGAACAGGTTGATAAAGACAGGCATCGTAATACGATATGGTATTGGACCGATCGTAAGTCTTAAGTCATTCTAAAAGCCATCTGCATGACACTGGGAAAGCCAGCACTATCCAGATAGGTCACCAGCCAAGTTGGCCACTTGGAGTTCTAAGAAACTATTGGTAAATTCCATAATGGACTACCAAGGTTTAAGCGGCAGAACGAGGAACTACATCTCCAACTGATAAATGGTTCACACTATCAGGAGTAAAGGAGCTCTTAAGTGTCGATAAGCTGTGGGGGGTAACAATATTCTCAGGGCCAAACGGTTCTCGCACTTAGAATTAAAGGACGAAAACAGTTGAGAGCATAATAAGATATCGATGTTAGTAGTAGTCCGCGAAAACTCAGACGCAGGATATAAATATCGAAGTGCCTCCCGAGCTTTAGCCATCATCAAGCAACAGAGAAGAGATCTTATCAATATCATAAGTTTTACTCAAAATCTTTACCTACAAGCCTTCCTAGACAATATCTGTTTATGAAGAAAGATTTAAGCCTAGTCAGATTCGCTTGTCCTTAGAATCGACAACCCTGAACAGAGTGCAGCATACCGTCAAGTACCACTGACTGAGGTGGCCATAGCTTGCGGTGTGCAAGCATGCAAGAGAACCCTCCAGAAAGCGTTTCTGATAGATGGCTATTCAGGAAGGGTTGCCAGCAAAAAACCTTTTCTGTATCAGCAACAGTGGGGTTAGTGCTTATCTTTTGCGACAGTCCATCAATACAGGACATGGAGGATTGGCACCGGGTTATCTGGACTGACGAGTGCTATGTTTGACTCTCAGGCCATTCCACTCGGGCTTGGGTGACTCACCGCCCAGGAGAGGAGCAACATGATGATGGCCTCCTCCCTAAGTTTCGTAAGACGGATACCATCATGGTATAGTGTGGTATCCTGGGAGGGACCAAAAGTGATTTGGTCCTCGGAATAAGGATAATTGGGGAACCATAACTTCTAAAAGTTATGTTAACAATGTTCTTATCCCTGGAATCGAACTTTTTTGGCAGTGAGTGAGTGAGCATAGTACTCTTCCTCTCTGGTTTATGGAAGATGAAGCTTCCACTCATCAGACACACCAGACACACTGGATCTGGGACAAATATAATATCCCTAAACTCGACTTGCCTCCTGTTAAGGGTAGCCGATTCTAAGGTCAAGCGAATCAGGCTAGGCTTAAGAAATCAAAT
>QFET01006562.1:0-59432 GCA_003316355.1 Tuber calosporum | reverse complement strand
AAATATAATATAGGAAGTAACTTAGGTGGTTGCGTGAAGAGCTAGATATCTGTGTCCGTGACCCTCCTTATATAGGCGCTCTTCCCACAACCCTAATCCTGTTGACTTTACCATGAGTCACCTCTTTACTATGACTGCCGTGTGAGTCATAGTATAACAAACATCCTATGACTCACAATTTGAGTCATAGTATACAATCCCCATAGTATCCAATTTCCAAAAAAGGTCATGTGCGCTAATCGCGTTACATGCCTGAAACCACTGACTCATACTTGTAGTCAGGTGCGAAAGTCATAACATCATCTGACCTCACAATCGTGAGTCATGAAACAATAAATCAAATCAAATATCATAATCATAAATGATCTCACAAATCGTGAGTCATGTGAAACATTCCCTATTGCTAAGTCACGTTTTGTGACACACATGAACAGATAATAAGATTGTTGAACTGCAGATAATGAGGGGATCTGTAGAAATTCTTCAATTCGTTTCAAATGTAGATTTCCTACATTAATATTGTTTATATATCTGCTTGGTTATTATTAGTCTACTCAGGAAAACTATGGACTTTAGTTCAACTAGAGTATATCATATTTTCAGTTATATTTCATGATAATGATTGAGGATTAATCAGTATATTTCGTATTTTATTTGTGGGATTTCTTGGTAAACTTTCCACGTATAGAGACCTTTTACCAGTCTTGTATCATCTGTTATCTTCCAGTTTATTTCCCACATACCACTTCAGATTACCAATATTTTATTGAGGTTTCCTTTGTTGGTTTTTCAGGGTCAAACATGTTCGCACTTATGTTTTACAAAATGTTTTCACTATTTTATTACTGAGTACAGGGAGGATACGCACCTTTATAAATAGCAGGTTGCCGCCTACTTTATTTATTTAATTAAGGACAAGAACTACTTCCAATCTACCTTCTTACTACAATACTCCTCATTCTAGCACCGACATAGTATACTCTGAATACTGGGTTGTATTTTCATACTCATGGTATCAGATTGTGCCAAATACATAACATTTAAGATAATCCACTTAAGGAACCATATACGGATGGTCTGTTTCTTTTAGTAATGTCAGTCTAGTTTCGGCTGTCATGCAGAATAGGATCATACTCTTTGTGCAGGGATGGCTATTGCGATAAAGTCTGTTAAGATGTATCTGCTTTTCTATCAACTCATTCGCTTGGCAAGCTAGTTGTTTAACAAGTGGATCCCTGGGAATAATTAGACTTGTATTGATAATACTGGAGACTTGAGTAATGCCTGGGTGGTTAAAACTGCACACCCGCAGGCATATCTGAATTGCATCCATTTCCTGGGCTGAAGGAGTCCTTAACGATAATAAGGGGAATTTTTTGACTACATGTTAATGTCGGAAAAGCCCAATTTCAATGCACTAGTCACCATAGGGAATCAGCTAGCCTCCGATAGAGCAAAGGGGCACGAGGCTCTGGAAGTTGCAACCCCAAGTGTCAATCAACTATGTGTAACACAAGGATGGTTAAGGAGTCAGAGTATTCTGGTAACTGAATCTAACCAACTCAGCCTGTTTTACTGCTGCTTGAGGTGAGGTTGTGAGAGGCACAGTTGGAAAATATTTACGGGGCTTAACTGAGTGGTCAATTCTGTAAATCCAGCCCATAACGAACCACTTCTTATGTTCGGAATAGTGCATTAACGGTTTCCAAATGCGTGCATAATGGTGCTCCAGTACCAGCTGCCACAAACTTAACTGCGGACTGCAGTTCAAATCCCATTGTGGAGGTAGATACTGATAGGAGTGAATAAGTACCTCTGCCTAGGACCTGTAAGTCCAAAAAACAGTGTGGCAGTGACCATAGCATCTACTGTCGGATTTGAATTTGGGCCGTAAGGAATGGAAATAGTACTCCGAAAGGCAACTCCCCTGTTAAGTAAAACATTAAGGGGCTGAGCCAGGACGATCTAGGATCCTTGTAGTGGCGTTTTCAGTTTTGTTCCTGGGGAGGAAGATTATTTCTGATTTCCTTAATTGTTACTGCCTATGAGTTATTGATTTTGTTGTTATCTGGTATACTATTTTGTTTTATAGAATGGTTATGCAGGGTGGACTTGAATAGGAATCCATAATAATTTACCCAGTTTACCTAGGAACGTTTCATTATCAGAAATCATGCAGCGGTGATAGTATACATAAAAGCTACCTTGATTATATATAAGCAAGTTCTTGGTGAAATATCATGACACTTTAGGGAGCCAAGTTTGTTAGCGAAGAAAGACCATTTATGTGGGACAGTGTAGTTAGCCACCCGCACCACATGGGGTTAATACAAGTAATGATTCTGTTGAACTGCTACTATAAGAAACTAATTAGGAGTTCAGAAACACTACTTCTCCGTAATAATCTAGCTACCAGTGCAATATTTACTAGCATATGGGCCAAGCTGGCCCTGGTACCATAGTTCTGTCAGGAATTCCAGCCACCTATCCCTCATTTTAGTAGCTATTAAATTCCAAATTCCGGTAATCATCAAACCAAGATACAGAGAGAGAATACTTGATCACCATATGACTAACCTGAGATTCATATTTGAAGATATTCCTGATGTTAACGTTACTTGCTAGTTTATAATGTGGTGTTTTACCAAACACAATCCGTATATTTTCTAGGAAACCAGGATTCTATTGTGGGCTTTACGATACTGTGAGGTATATTGCCCAGTAGTCAAGCCAGCAACTGAGTTCACCACTACTGAAGAGCTCCTTGATGAGGATAGTAGGTCAGTATATCAGTTGGGTATGGCATGGTACTCCCAGAAGGATGGCAAGAACATATGTGTCTGTCTCCTCTCTGGATAAAAGGATTATCTAAATGTCTTAAGACAAGGGAAATAAGTGTTGTACCAATGCATCTGCAATGCCCGCATATGATAGCACTCAAAGCAGGGAGCAAGCCACCTACATAGGTAATATACCCACTCTCTCAGCATCAGCTAAGATTTAATTTAACTACATAGAGAAAATACAGGACAAGGGTAAGATCAAATGGTCTCCCAGACCTGGTGCTGCTCCGATCGTCTTTATCCCAAAGCCCAATGGTACACTTTGCATATATATTGATTATTGTGATCTTCACCAGATTACTATTAACAATAAGTATCTGTTGCCACAGATCAAGGTCATTCTGGATCAGCTGGGAAAGGCGAAAGTGTGCAGATAGTTGGACCTGAAAGATTGATACTATCACACGCGACTGTATTCTGGTGAGGAATGGAAAACCAACCTTAAAGGTTGTTTTAGCTGATATGAATATTGGTGAATGCCGTTTAGACAATACAAAGACCTATTGTAACGGGGGCACCCAGTAGGAAGGAGGATCATAAGGTTCCGATCGCAACCAAGATTCTAAGTAAAGTTCAGGATAGTGAAAGAATAGATAATGGAATCAAAGTATAAAATATCATATAGTTAACCCGAGAATCACTCACTTCCTGTGCTTCTCAAAAGGATAGTTAGTTTTCTGAGTAGCATGCTGCACGAGTTTATTTAAGTATAATTATAAAGGCCTTCAATACCTATTGCTACTCGGACTATAAATTAACTACCTTCTCCACTCAGGGTTTATCCATGCCGGACTTCATCTGGATCAACTTCGGATGTCTGTGGATTGCTTGGATAAAGGGAGTCCACCACTCTGATTGCCTTTCTGCAAGCAATCTCATTTCTGTCGGCCGGAAATAAAAACTTTTCATATTGAAGTCGCGTTAGTGGCCTACTGACAAGTGGACATGGGACTCATGATAACAGATATTACTCAGTTGCTATTTAGCTATTCCTTGTATACAATGGTTGTAGTTAACCTGGTCTACTTGGCCAATCGGCAGCTATTATATAAACTACTTAGCTCCTGCAGTGAGTGGCAGTACTGCATAGGTTCAAAGGACGCTACTCATAGCCAATCGTTTGTTCAGCACCTCATCCGTGATAAGGCAGACTGCCCTGAGAGTCCTATAACGTCTTTCTGTAATGTGATAGGTCCTAGGCTATAAGCGGTTTTACAGGTGAAAATAATATTGACAAAAGTCTATTTGTCCTGGGCTTCCAAATAACATTCCAAGGGAGCTCCCAGACCTCCAATATGCATATTATGTAGTTAGAGTACCACCAAGGTCCCATGCAGTGTCAATACTGACAACTTGGGTGGGTTGACCGTTACCTACCCCCTTGTATTCCCTGCAGACACGATTTCCCCACTGTACCATGGTATCCTATACGTTGTTACATGACAACTTTCAGCAGCCCAGTTTGTTCGGCTTTTACCAATTGTCAGACTTTGCCACCTATCTCAATGGCTGTTTACCAATACACTTTAAATCAGGCTCTGGTGGGGTTATGATTTTTCCCATTTTGTCTAACATTGAAGGTATGATAACTTGAGCTTTACCATTTCATTCATGATGACAGAGGTTGGGTAACTTGATCCAATGATGGCCTGATTCTATTCGGAGGTGTGTGTAAACGTGCACATATGATACTGGATGCTCTTGTGTAACCACTCTATGCTTAACACTCGATTCTACTATAAAGAAACCACTGGCTACACCAATGTAACAACCCCTGACATAAGCTACATTGCTTACAAACTTTTCAGAAGTTTTTCTAGTTACCCGGACTTGCAAGTTATCCAGTCTAACTCTGGTAGTACGTTACCCTGCCTTACTCTGGTAGCACGTTACCCTACCTAGCTTGGCTATCCTACCTAACTCTATCGTAGAACTACCCTCTCCAACTGAGTTATCCTATTCAAGATATGATTATGGTTACCCTGTCTGACTGAGTTACCCTAACTAACTATGTACCTAGATACTTTCTGATTCACAATACCTACGGTTTCCATGTCACTCAGCTTTGCAGGTCAATAATAACCTTCCTCCCCTGGTTCCCTCAAGGCCCCTGGCTGGACTGAGATTAGATAAACTATACCAAATAGTATGTAGGAGTGTTACAGATATATATCTTGCTGCGTATGATCAACAATAAATACAGAGATACCTTAAATGCTAACGTAATCGCATATATGGTTGATATTCTGAAATACTGGGAGAAAAGAGAACAGGTTGACAGTTTTGTAAGGCAAAGATGGAAAGCCTGCCAACAGTAGGTCTCTGCGTCTGCATCAAGAAGTCCACATTGCATTAAACAGAAATTTAATTCTCATTCTATGTGATACCAGAAGATGAGATATCTATGATAACCTTAAAGGTTAAGCTGATTAAAGCTGGGAAAACATCTCTTGACTAAGTGATGTTAAAAGTTAGATAGGGTTTCCAAACTTGGACCATTTGGTGATAATGCAGGTCTATACCATGGGTAAGATGTTGACGGTATTGACAAGGAAGTAAGTGAAATGTGGGGAATTTTTCTATTTGTTTTCCTTTGGGTGTATCGTTTATAATATAGAATATTCTGAAACTTAGTTTCTGTTTCAGTATACCTGCACACCCCTTACATTACTACAGCTGGGACATATTTTTCTCTATATTTCATAGTATTGAACAGGTTATGTTAGATGAATTTCATATTTGTTTTCTTATCTGGTGTTCAGGATTTTACGCTTGTTGTCTGCATCTTTTATACATTGTTCTTGGTCATACAGTTCATATTCTTTTGTAATATTTCCCTCCCACTATCTTTGAATAACGTACATTATTGAGGATTTATCTTGGCCAGATATAATGGTCAAAGACAGTTCGCACTTAGGTTTTATAATATGTTCTCCCTATGTTTATCTCATGTGCATG
The DNA here is from genome assembly GCA_003316355.1 of Tuber calosporum. NCBI lineage: Eukaryota > Fungi > Ascomycota > Pezizomycetes > Pezizales > Tuberaceae > Tuber > Tuber calosporum. The sequence continues at coordinate 53,631 of QFET01006562.1, read as the reverse complement.
GAGGATGCAATTTATTTATAATTACCGCAGTAGCCACCCACCTCACTTAGATAGAATAAGAACTAGAATTCCAATCAAACTGCTGTTAAAGATCTATGTTCTCGCTTAGTGTGCAACGGAAACCAGTTCATACTTCTGGAGTATTGTCCACATAGTAGTAACGATTGTGCCACTGGAGTTTACATTTTGAACATGTTATGACCCCTAGCCTTTCTTACTCCATAAGAAACACCCTCACACACTTTTAACTGACACTATCGATAATCTTGTATCATGTCCACATCAAATGATCATCAAACATTATCTACAATTTTTGATTGCGGTCGTCCTACTTTTAAGCTAGTGGCAGGTGCCAAACTTATCCCCCTCCCCAAGGTGGTGCACCCACTACTACAACTCCAGACAGAGACACACGCAGTATCAAAAGTGATAATGCTCCAAACAACATACTCAGCTCCTTCCCAAAGCTGCCTGGGTCAGAAAACTCTCGTTCATAGTAAGACATATCACAATAGGTTTTTGCAGTGTTCAACTGTTGCAAGTTAGTTATAGGAGAGAAACTGTGGGTGACATTGAAGAAGATGAACACAGTGCGATGGAAAGATTCTAAGACCATTACAGTATTTATCAACATACTTCCTGCAAACTATTGACTCATACTGGTTAATCCTCCTGGCTACCCATAAAACCCCACCTAAGATATAGACTGCCCTTCCAGACAAATCTTTCAGAGAAAACACCTCCTATTTGATTGACCAACTCAACAAAGTCTTAAATTCCAAGTATGATGTTATAGTTGCAATTTCAGACCACATTAATCACTACGACACACTCTGGAATCGTAATCAACTTTGTAGCTCCGGTGAAGCCGCTAGTGACCGATACCAACTGCCTTTTATCTCTATGTCAGGACTGGAGGGACAAGAAGTGACAGCTGCTATTCTCGTCCCCTCCCTCCCTGAATCGATGAATAATATTGTTGATAACCTTAAGCCTAAGGAGGACCTTTGCCTATGATCATGTCAACAGCAAACTTTTAGACTTGAAAAACTAAACCACAGTTAACTCAGTGGATAACAATGCGTATAAAAGCGCTATCATAAGGGAAAAAGGAAAGGACTAGGGAAGGAACATGCAACCCCCTGCACGGGCGGCCAATCCCAAGGAATTCAGCTATTGCAAAAAGCATTACCCAAACAGTTAACAGTAACAGTCATATCATGAATGAGTGTGCAATACTCAAAGCTAACAACATGAAGAAGAGAATAAGAAAGCCAGTAACATGGCTAAGATTGGAATTGAAGAGATATCCGATCCACTCAGAATATTATGCTCCCTCCACTCTGGTACTACTAAGAACCCCAACCCCTGCTGGGTTATAGTTTCAGGCGCAAGCTCACAGATGACAAACAACCTACACCTTCTTATAAACTTCGTACAGCACGAAGGCACCATTCGCTTCAGTGATGGCTCAATAATAGAGTCATGCGGCTATGGCACAGATAGGATTTTGGCCACATCCTCTACTGCTCAGACATCGACTGTGTACACGAATGGAGTCCATTGGGTTTCTAAGTTAGATCTATATAACTTGTTGTTATAGCATTGTAACAGGCCCTAGACCAGTTGGTATAGCTTACCGAACCTCAGCCCAGCCAGTGGTCCTACCAGGACGTGGACAGGAATGGTACCAGACAACTGCTAAGTGACATAGCAACCATAAGTACCTTTCATGAAGAAAGGGTACTTAGGTACCTAGTTAGATAGGGTAACCCTCTTGCGTAGGGTAACCCGCAAGCATGGTTAGGCAGGGTAACCCTTTAGATAGGGTAACCCATCTCCTCAGTTATGCAGGGTAACCACTTAGGAAGGGTAACAGGTAGTCCTAGGAAAACATGGTAAGCAGTATAGACGCCGCCGTGCGTGCTACATTCATGTAACCAGGTGTTTGTAGCACATGGAATCGCGTATAACAAATAGGTCATTTACGCAGAACGTTCTGGTGACGCAAAGGGGTGTTACACAGACTTCTGCAGAGATTAGCACCATGAAAGGGCCCTGTTACCCTACCTTGAGGATCGCGGATGAAATCGTGGACCTCAAGTTACCCTCCCCTAACGTTAAGCGAAATGCGAAATCCTAATACATGTACCCGAGTTTGGTTGGAGTGTTTATTGCGTGTCCAACACCCCCTTGCGGCTCCCACGTTCTCCCCTTGCGATGGGTGGGAAAGGGTGACAGTTGGTAAAAGTCTAACAAAACTGAGAAATCGAAGGTGGTAGCCTAACCCCGTATTAGTCACCGCCGTCCTTCCGACAAGATACTGTCCGCAGGATATATATAGGGGTGGGCGACGGCCGACCCGGGCCAGTTGTTAGTATTGACATCAGATGGCCTTCCGAGGGTACTCTAGGTGTCTATAATCCCTATGGGAGGTATGGGGGTCCCACGGATTAGGTATCGGAGGGTCGGGGATAAATGGAAGTTTGTCCGGATAAAACTCTACGACTTACACAACGATAGCCCAGGCGCTATACCATTACTGAGGGACGTTACAGGACTCCAAGAAGCATTCAATCTTATCACGGCTAAGTTGATCCCTGAACGGTTGGCTATAGGTGGCGCCTATTTAGCCAACTCAGTAAAGACACTTACCGGGGGAGCTACGCAGTCACAAGAAAAGCTGCCGATAGGCCAAGTAGACAGAGTTGACTGCAGTGCTTGCATAGACGGAAAAGCCGTAGGGCTACTGAGTCTCATACCTAGGTTTGGGTTCAAAGTCGGATTGTCAGTTGGCCATTGACAAGACAGCGATTGGAAAGGTTTTTCTCTCCTGCAGGCATATTCAATATGCATTGCAGAAAACCTTTAAGATTGAACTGACTCAAGTTATCCTAGCGATCCACAGGCCCTGAAGTTAATTCAGGAAGGGCTATGTGTGAGATGACCCCTGAGTGGAGAAGGGAGTTCTCTTAGCGGTCGTAGTAGGGATTGGTGTCGTTGGCTTTATAATTCTACTTAAGTAAACGCGAACGGCACTCTACTCTGATAACCAACTATCCTCTTGAGAAGACTTGAATTGAGTGAAGCTCTGGCTTATCTATATCAGGTTTATTCTTTGATTCAATTATTTTATCTTTACCTTCTGTGAACTTTGCGTTGAGTCTCTTTGTGCGGTCGCAGAATTAGGATCCATCTTCCTATAGGGTTCACCCGTTACAGTATATCGTTAAGCTCTCCTCTTAACTCTTTCCCCAGAATTGTTGCTCCTCGAGACCCCTTTTTGATATTTACGAGTACTGGTAACCTTGTCAGGAACAAGTAGCCCAGGGTGGAAAGTATTATGTCTGAAATATCTCTTACGCGTTCACAACGCACTACCGTCCCTCCCACACTGGGTCCCCACTTTGACTAGGATGTTATCGCAGACCTATGGGGCCTGGGTTGGGAGGCGGTTACCAAGTTGATTGAAGCGGCACCCATTAAGGTGCCTGAGGAAGGTCAGTCCATGGTGGTCCCCCATCCTAGGGCACTCCTTGAATCCATCACCCACAATCCCTCCGTAATAGTACCTGAGGCGATCCCTTAAGTGGTTACTTTTGAAGGTTTTACCCACGAAGTCTTTGAGAATTACATCCTACATGAAGTAGGCCATAGGTTCGTGGAAGCACAGTCCCAACTCGAATGCTTTGTGGAGGCAAAGCTGACCTATTTTCAAGAGAAAATGGTCAACATGGCCACCGACTGGGTAAAGAAGGTCCAAGATGCCTATCGCTAGCAGGTCATGACAGCGCAAGCGCTGAAGGGGCGCCTAAAGGCCCTCGAGTGGTCTGTGCGTCAAGGAATCAGCATTGATTCCGAAAATGATGTGATTATGGAGCAAGCTCCTCCGCTTCACGTTGTCCGCACAGGACCGCTGAGTTTTGGCTGTACTTTGCGGAAGCCATGGTAAATGTCACATGGCAATAGCATTTAACGCCACATGCAAGGGAAGCTTAGGGACTTAGCCTCACTCCAGGTACATCGCGGGTATTACCTTTTGCCCTAGAAGTTGAAGCCCGCCTAGCCAGCCGATCAGCGAGCCCTTCTGGCTCAGACACGGTGCGGAGGTCTTCGCGCCTCGCAGCGGTAACAAAGAACAAGAGAGCTGCAAAACCTAAAACTACGACCGCCGTTGCAGCCCTTCCGTCTGAGCCATCAACGCCAACTATAGTTTTAGAAGCTGAGCGACCATATGCGGTGGCTGAGGTAACTCCCTTGCCAGCCACACCACAAAATCTGGCACCGCTTGTCCTCCCGTCAGCACCGCCGGCACCAACTAAACCCACGGGCAGTGCCAGGATAACTGGGTTTCCAGGGGTAGAAGCGAAGTCGGCTACGGCTTATTGTTCTCCTGCTTGTAGGATCGAGGGAAGACATGATGGGAATATCGCATTTCACCATAGCCCGCCATGAATGAAAGGGACCGTTGAACCGATAATTCAAAATCCCAAGGTCCGAAGTTGAAAAGGACCAATTGTCGTTGCGGTGGTTCGGAAGAACATGCGGGTGTTGGAGCTTGTCCCCGATTCCTCCAGTTAGTTCAGAGGGGAGTGGATAAGGTCCTTGCTGCTAAAGGTCCTCCATCCCCCGCACCTCCAACAAGACTGTTATCCCCTCCGGAAGCTTCTCTCCCTGAAGCCAGTCACGAAAGCTCGGAGGACTGCGTTAGCGAATATGATGAACCATTGGGACTCCGGTGTGGAAACATTGGTGGAGATGGTGGTGGCAAACCACCAGGTGGTGGAAACGTCGGCGAAGCAGGAGAACCGCCTGATTCCGACTCCTCGTGCAGTAGCGACGAATCCTCCTCCTCCCTCCCCGATCTGTGCAGATTTCTGGGCCGACGCAAGTCGCGCTGACATGAGGCTATGAAGCGATGGTATGATGACCGGTGTCAAGCAATGACGGACTTTCTGCGAAAGTCCAACAAGAAATCCCACACTCGGCAGAAGAAGCTGGAGAAGTTGGGGATCAAGGGGTTCAAAGGAGACCCACTTGACACACAGCGATTCATTCAGGATGCGGAGATTAGGTTTGACTACTATCGACACTGTAAGCTGTCTGATATGGATAAAGTCTGCCTGATCATTGCGCTTCTTGAAGGGGCCGCAAAGAAATGGTACAACAGCATCCATGTGCACATTAGCCAGGATGCCGCTCAACGATCAGGAGTGACCTAAAAACCCAAGCAATGAGTTGCGCACTTGGGGAGGCTTCCGAAAACGCCTAGAGTCCAGTTTCGGAGGTCACTCAGATCTGGATCATGCTCGTCGTCAGTGGAATGATTTGGCTATGAAGCCAGGAAAGGTGGACCAATTTGTTGATGAACTCATTCGCTTAGCCAGTGAGTTGCAATATGACGCAGTAGTAGTAAAGGATAAGGCCCGTATTGGCATGACCGCTTAATTGCGAAATTCTATGGGACTGAAAGCTCCACACCTGCAAGCATATATCGATTACCTAAACCTGCTTTGCATAACCGGCCATCAGCTGGAAGACGTTGCATCCTTCAATAGAACGGTTGTTAAGGAAAAGCCTACCACCCACGAGGGAGGAGATGACAGGTCCACAGTCGCTAAGCAAGAACGAAAGTAGGAGCGATGCCCCTTGAACCGAAATCCCAGGCCTCAAACGAGCACGGCAAACCCCTCCCGGGTTAAGAAATCAGTCTATGAAATCAAACATCGGAATATTCCGACTACTCTGATTGACAAACGCCGTCTGTTAAAACAATTTTCGCAGTGTGGAACCGAGAGTCACATTTGGAAACATTGTACTGCCCCCAAACCCGTAGTGCAATCAATCAAACCCTCACGCAAGAGGTCTGCTTCTGAGGCTGAGTATTTAGCACCTACGGTATCTAAACACCGTCGCATTGAGGCTCCACCCCGTGTTGTCAAAAGGGTTACCGAGGTCGGCGGCTCCCCTCCAATTTTGGAGGTTGATACTGATGGAAGTAATTAGGTAAGCCCTTTAGGCAGTGTTTGAGAAACCAGAAAGCTGACTACAACACTTTCCATTTAGGCGCGGAGGAAGAGTGTAGAAGGAAAGGGAAATTGGACTAGGTGAGTCCCCTCACCCTTACAAAAGAACAAGGCTGATCCGCCACTGTCAGGACAGGGTGGGATTAGGGGTTTTCTTTTGTTAAGGTTTTGCGAGGGTTTATTTCTTATTTCCTTTGTTGTTTGCTTTCCTTGTGGAAGACCGATAGAGATGGTCTGGTTTCATTGGTTTTGTTTTACTTATGTATATCAATCAGGCAGGACTTGATTAAGCAATTGAACTTATTTACAAGTTTACCTGAGTAGGGTTAAGTACCCGAAATCTCGCAGCCGTGATAGTAAACAGCCAAACTTTATTATATAACCAGAGATACATTATGACGCTTAAGCGAACAAAACCTGTTAGCGAAGAAAGACCCGCTAAGCGGCCGAGGCTAGTTGGCCCACCGCCCAACACTAGGTCAATACATGTGAAAGTCCGCTTAGACTGGAATTTCAAGAAGCATAGAAATAGTAAGGAAGCCTTACTTCTGATGGACAGTGGCGCTACGGGTGCCGTGCTAAGTAGCACATGGGTTAAGAAAGCCCAATTACCATGTATCCGTCTGAAACATCCGACACCAATCTCTGATGCAAGTGGCAACTAGATTTCAGGGTCCGAGGAACATTACACCACGACTGTGAGAATGAAGATAGGCGAACATGTGAATGATATAAGGTTCGAACTTGCAGATATGCAGGACACCAAGGTAGCCGGCTATCTTCCGGTGTCGTGGTTGAAGGACCACAATCCCGATATTGACTGGGAAACTGGTATTCTGAAGTGGCGTTCAGAATACTGTAAGACAAACTGTCTTGTCGCTAAGCGACGAATGGAGTTCATCACCAGTGAAGAACTCCTAGCCGAGGATAGTAGTCAGGTGTACCTTTTGAGTATGGCAATATATACTGGAGAAGATGGCAAGGACATTAGCGTCAGCCTACTACCAGAATATAGGGATTATGCAGATATTTTCAGTAAAGAAAATATAACTTCCCTTCGCCGGCATATTGAGTTTGATCACATGATTGAACTCGAGCCGGAGGCCAAAACCCCATCGGGGCCCATATACCCCCTCTCTAAGCGAGAATTAGATTTACTATATGACTACATCCGGGAAATGGAGGAAAAAGGGAAGATCCGGCGTTCAACATCGCCTGCCGGAGCCCCTATCCTCTTTGTGCCGAAGCCAGATGGAACGCTTCGGTTATGTATCCACTATCGAGGACTTAATAAGATAACTATTAAGAACAAGTATCCTATGCCTTTGATGAACGAGCTACGAGATAGGCTTGGGAAAGCCACAGTGTTCACTAAGTTGGACCTGAATAATGGCTATTATCACATCCCTATGGCACCGGGTGAAGAATGGAAAACCGCCCTTAAGAGTCGTTATGGCCTGTACGAGTATACATTAATGCCGTTTGGGCTATGCAACGCACCATCTACCTTCCAGAGTATGATCAATATTGTATTGAGGGATTTGCTTGAGGCAGGAGTCAGCGCCTATATTGATGACATCGTGATATACTCAGAGACGATCAAAGAACATGTTTCGTTAGTTCGTCAGGTAATGGAGAGACTGCGCAAGGCAGGTCTTTGCGTTAGCACAAAGAAGTCAACCTTCCACCAGAGGGAAGTTGAATTCCTAGGGTATAAGATATCTGAGCATCGGATATCTATGACGACTCGTAAGGTAGAGGAGATCAAGGCTTGGAAGACTCCTCAGAACGTGACTGACGTTCAATGCTTCAGGGGCTTTGCGAACTTCTATCGTCGATTCATCAACGGGTTTAGCAAAGTGGCAAAACCTCTGACGGATCTGACCAAGAAGAATGTGAAGTGGGACTGCTCGCCCGCTTGTGAGCGGTCATTTGAACATCTAAAGGAATTGTTCTCCACTGGTCCCATTCTGACACACTTTGATGGCTCTCGTCCCACCAAGTTGGAGAGAGACGCCAGTGATTTCGCATTGGGTGCTGTGCTATACCAATTATGTGATGACCAGAATTGGCACCCAGTGGCCTATCACAGTAGGAAGTTCCTGCCTGCGGAGGTGAACTATGATGTTCATGATAAAGAGATAACGGCGATCGTAACAGCATTCAAGGAATGGGATCATCTATTGCGCTCGGTGGAGGACCAGATTGTAGTATAGACTGACCACAAGAATCTGGAGTACTTTAATAGTACCAAGGTACTAAACCGGAGGCAACACCGCTGGGCGGAGTTCCTACAGCCTTTTAACCTTAAGGTGGTATACCGAGAAGGGCGTCTTAATGAGAAGGCAGATGCGTTATCACAGCGTAGGGACTACCTCCCCGAAGGGGGGAGTGATCCTCTATCACAAATATTTTTTCTGCCTGGGCAGTGGCCCATACAGCAGGAACGAGACCTCCTGCGCCCACAGATGCTACTTACTTGTCAAGGGTTTCGCCTGCAGTCTGGATCATTGACAGCCTTGCTGCTGCTGCGAAACTAGATCAGGAGTACCTGGTAGTACTGAAGGCAGTGGTTAACAAAAGTAACACTGTGGATGCCCAGTTCGATGTTGAAAAGGACTTGCTCACCTACAAGAATCTGTAGCATGTTCAGAGAGACGAGGGGCTTAAGCGAACAATCATGGAAGCAGAACATGATTCACGCATCGCTGGACACTTAGGAACATACAAGACAATAGCACAAGTTAAGGCAAACTTCTACTGGGCGAGAATAGAGGAAAACATCACTGAATATGTTCGGACCTGTGATGTATGCCAAAGAAGTAAAACGATCCGGCATAAGAAGTTGGGCTTGATTGAGCCTATTTAAGTTCTGATGAGACCATGGAATGCTATTTCCATTGACTTCATTGTGGCATTACCAAACTCAGAGGGATATACAAAGATTTGGGTCATAGTGGATAGATTCTCCAAGATGGCTCACTTTATCCCTTTAGCAACTGAGGTGCCCATAAAGGAACTTGCTCTCACATTTCTGAAGGAGGTTTGGCGATTGCATGGGCTCCCAGAATCGATCATTTCTGATCGCGATACCCGTTTCACATCTAAGTTTTGGATGAGTCTCATGGATCTACTACAAGTCAAATTCAATGTATCTACGGCCTTCCATCCGGAATCAGATGGGCAAACTGAGAGGGTTAATCAGACCTTGGAACTGTATCTATGAAGTTACTGTTCCTACCAGCAAGCCGATTGGGCTGCACTGCTACCCTTAGCGGAGCACGCATACAATACATCAGTACCCGAGTCGTTGAAGGTGTCACCCTTCAAGGCGAACTACCAGTTTGTTCCACGGACCAATTAGTCCCGGGCCATGTCTGAACATCAAAGTATACACTCAAACAGTGAACTTGTCGCCAAGGATTGGGAGGGTACATGGCAAGACATTCGAGAGACACTACAAAGGGCCCAGCAACGACAGCGGAAATGGCATGACCAAAAGTATCTTCCATTACCGGAGTATGTCACCAGGGAGGATGTAGTCCAAGGCAGAGCTAAGAAGGCAGACCGTGTTATATTCGACCGACGTAACATTCGCCCCAAGCGACCTATGGTGAAACTAGACTACAAGAGATTTGCACCTTTTGTAGTTAAGAGAAGAATAGGGACAGGGGCTTATGAGCTACAGCTGCCTGCAAGGTGGACAATCCATCCGGTCTTCAATGTGGGACTTCTGGAACCTTACCGTAAGGATCTGATAGGCAGACCTGCTAAAGCCATACCAGAACCTGACATCGTTGATTCGGAGCCTAGTATATAGTAAGAGCTATAGTAGATAGTCGGTGGTATGGAAGTATGATAGCAAAATTCCCACACCAGTTTGTACAATACTTGGTGTCGTTGGAAGGGTATGGCAGTGAAGAAAATTCATGTGAGCCGTTTGAGATGTTGGAAGGAATGGCAGGCGAGGCATTGCTGCGTTTTCATGACTGGTATCCTGCTAAGTCAATGGATCATCGTGTATGTAAAGTACCTGAAAGGGGGATAAGTGGGAAAAAAAATAATCAGCCTACACAAGAAAACCAAGTTCGAGGACAGACTTATGGGAGAGGGGAGTAGTGTAACGACCCCTAGATCAGTTGGTATAGCTTACCGAACCACAGCCCAGCCAGTGGTCCTACCAGGACGTGGACAGGAACGGTACCAGACACCTGAAAAGTAATATAGCAATCATAAGTACCTTTCATAAAGAAAGGGTACTTAGGTACCTAGTTAGTTAGAGTAACCCAGCAAGGCCGGGTAACCTTGGTGCACACTTAGGTAGGGTAACCCCGCTAGACATGGTAACCCGGAGCTACAGTCAGGCAGGGTAACCCTCTTGAGTAGGGTAACCCGGAAGCATGGTTAGGCAGGGTAACCCTTTAGATAGGGTAACACATCTCCTCAGTTAGGCAGGGTAACCACTTAGGCAGGGTAACAGGGAGCCTTAGGAAAACATGGTAAGCAGGGTAGACGCCGCCGGGCGTGCTAAATTCCTGTGACCAGTAGTTTCTATCTCTTGGAATCGCGTGTAACAAACAGGTCAGTTACGCGGAATCTTCTGGTGACGCAAAGGGGCATTACACAGACTTCCGCAGTGATTTGCACCATGATAGGGCCCAGTTACCCTACCTTGGGCATTGCGGATGAAATCGTGGACCTCTAGTTACCCTCCCATAACATTACGTGAAACCCAGAATCCTACTACAAGTAACCCAGGATGGTTGGAGTCATTTTGGCGCGTCCAACACCCCCTTCCGGCTCACACGTTCGCCCCTTGCGACGAGTGGGAAAGGGTGAGAGTTGGTAAAAGCCTAACAAAACTGAGAAATCAAAGGTGGTAGCGTAACCCTGTATACGTCACTTCCGTCCTTCCGACCAGATGCTGTCCGCAGGATATATATAGGGGTGGGCGATGGCCGACCCGGGCAAGTTGTTAGTATTGACATCAGATGGCCTTCCGAGGGTACTCTAGGTGCCTATGATCCCTATGGGAGGTATGGGGGTCCCACGGAATTGCTATCTGAGAGTCGGGGATAAACGGAAGTTTGTCTGGACAAAACTCTACTACTTACACAACGATAGCACAGGCGCTATACCATTACTGAGGGACGTTACAGGACTCTGAGAGGCATTCAGTCTTATCACGGCTATGGTGATCACTAAACGGTTGGCTATATGTAGCGCCTATTTAGCCAACTTAGTAAAGACACTTACAGGGGGAACTCCGCAGTCACAAGAAAAGCTGCCGATAGGCCAAGTAGACACAGTTGACTGCAGTTCTGCATAGACGGAAAAGCCGTAGGGGTACTGAGTCACATACCTAGGTTTGGGTCTCAAAGTCGGATTGTCAGTTGGCCATTGACAAGACGGCGATCGGAAAGGTTTTTCTCTCCTGCACGCATAATCAAAATTCATTACAGAAAACCTTTATGATTTAACGGACTCAAGTTGTCCGAGCGATCCACAGGCCCTAAAGTTAATTCCGGAAGGGTCATGTGTCAGATGATCCCTGCGTGGAGAAGGGAGCTCTCTTAATGGTCGGAGTAGGGATGCGTGTCGTTGGCTTTATAATTCTACTTAAGCAAACACGAATGGCACTCTACTCTGATAAACAACTCTCCTGTCGAGAAGACTTGAATTGAGTGAAGTCTGGCTTAAGGTTATTAAGTTTTATCATTTGATTCAATTATTTTATCTTTACCTTCTGTGAACTTTGCAATGAGTCTCTTGGTGCGGTCGCAACCTTAAGATTTTTCTTCCTATAGGGTGCCCCCGTTACAGGGATTTTATTGTTTCTTTGGTAAAGGGTTTCTCTTTGGCGAGATTTGGAAAGCATATGAATATTTTTGGAGAAAATAAAAAAGAAGTTATATGGGCCAAGCTCGATAGACAGGATTATGTTGTATAAGAAAAAGAAGAATCAGAATCCACCATGATATACTAAGACAAGCATGAATCCCTTTGTTACCCCACGGCCGATTACGACAAAAGCGAAAACTACATGAACAAGCCATACATCCCCAAAGTTCCAAAAGACTGGAAATGCGAAACATGCATCACGTCCAAATCAACAAAGCAACAGCCGGCATCAATACTACATGATGAGCGATGGAACAAACACTTTGAACTAATCCACACAGCCATTAGTGGAAAGTTCACATTGGAATCCTTTGGTAAATCCAATTATTATTGTACATTTATTTATGACCACACTAGATACACTTGGGTTTATCCTATCCATTCTAAATCCGATACTATCAAACTGTTCACCAGGTTCATCCAACAACACGATACCTAGGACAACTCCAAAATCAAGCGATTTTGGACTGAGATCTCAGGAGTATACGTTGATGCCCCTAGGCTATAATTATCAGAAAAGCATAGTATCAAACATGGCCCCACCCCCACCTACTTCCATGAATGCAATTGTATTGCTGAAAGATTTAACAGAAGCATAATTAGCATGATTCGCTCCATGTAACCAGGCCTACCACTCGCCCTATGGTCTGAAGCCATAGCCACCACAGTCTACCTTTAGAACAGCCCCCAAACTGATCCATAGGGAAATTGATACTCTATGAATCTCTCAATAATCAAAACCCGTCGATCTAGCACTCACGCCCATAAGGGAATAGATGTTTCATCCACATACCAGTGTAGAAAAGACCTGTTGGAACTAAATGCTCAACTAGGTCAATCAAAGGATATCTGATTGCATACAGCACATCCAACAAGATATATCGGATATGCCTACAGTCAGAACATAAAGTTTGAGAAACGCAACCTGTTCATTGGGTCCTAAAACGTTCCTTCTTCACCGCAGAACGAAATGTACACAGGATTATTCCTTTCTTGACACATCCCTGCATTAAGGCTTCATTCCTCACCTTGGAATCAAAGTGGGTCACCATTTTTTCACTACGAGGGACTAAGGTTTTATTCTACTACAAAGAATCAAAATCCACTAGAGTATTTTTGGTCTCCCCCACTGGAGTTTCATACTAGTGCGACCCACGAATAGAGCTTATATCATCTTCTACACAAGGAATTAAAGTTCATTCTTTGCCGGAGAACGAAATGTTGACTAAACACGTTTCAAGTAGTCCAAGAGAGATTTTCATTCTTCGAAGATGAACAAAAATTGGTTATACAATCTTCCGCCTCTGGTTCCTCAGATCTATTTGTTGCTGAAGATGTAATAAATACATCCTCAGCACCTCTGCGAAAAAAGTTAGAATCTCCAATCAACCTACCATCAGCTATGAGAAACAACTCAGCTAGTGAACCACCAACAAGTTCGCATCGAGTACCCTCCCTGATGAACATCCAATAACTTACTAATAAGTTGTCAACAGCAAACTCAAAGAAAATGGTATCCAAGCGCTGAATGAAGAGATAAATGCTTGAGGGAAGAATATAACTTTCAAGGTTGTCAATAAACTTATTGGAAGAAATATCTTGGTTAGTAAGTGGGTCTAAGAGACAAAAAGGAACACTGATGGGACACTAGAAAGACATAGAGTAAGATGTGTTGCCAAGGGCTACTCTCAAGGACTTGGCTTCAACTTGTAAGATACTTTCGCCCCAGTCATAGGGGCCCGAGTCAATCCACTTCCCGCTTGCGATATGCGTCAAAAACAAATTGCAACCCAGACAATTCGTTGTCAAATCAGCCTTCCTCTACCGTGAATTGAAAGCCGAAGTTTACAGGCGGCTGGCACCTGGGTTGTGTGATGTAAACCAATTATGGAAACTTAACTGGTGCTTGTATGGACTTAAGCAATTTGTGAATGAATAGTATCAACCTTTCCCCAGATTCGTGCGCTCCAAAGACTCTCTTGCATCAAACTTGCAACCATGCATATTCGTCCATGCCAAATACTACTGCGTAATATCCCTTTTTATATACGAGATTGCCATATATTCGGCCAATACTCCTTACCTCACCTGACCTATTAAAAACCTGACAACGGAATTGCAGATTTTGCAACTTGGGGAAGCATGCTACCTACTAGGCCTACATAAAACGTATATGTCAGACGGAATTGCTCTTTCTCAGAAGCTTTACATTAACAAAATCCTCTCTAGATTCAATATGTAGCAATGTCAACTGGTATCCACATCTTTACCAAAATGCATCGCACTTACAAAAGGAATAAAGGAACCACCTCCTGCGGATAGCACTCTCAACCAATCTATGATAGGTTTGCTCATGTACTTTACCACTGGCATAAGACCAGATCTATTTTGTACTATTTGATTTCTCTCACAATTTTCGTCCTGCCCGACTGCACATCATTTGAAGGCAGCTAAACACATCCACTGTAATGATAATTGAACCAAGTAGCTTGGCCTATATTACCCACACAAAGCGAGAAAAACAATCTACATCTAGGTGGATGCTGCCTATGCAGGACTTTTCGATACTAGAAAGACATTTTCCGGATATCTTGTTATGTTAAACAACTCCTGTACATCCTAGTTTTCAAAGAAACAATCCGACGTCGTAGTCTCCACCACGCAGGCTGAAATTGTTGTTATTTGTCATAAAACACGCCATATCGAATAACTCTTTAAAGGTCTCTCTGATTTTCACCTCAATGTACCAATTGCTATTCATCCAGACAACACCACTGCAAACTTTCTTGCAGTCAACCCACACCTTAACCTCCGAAGTAAGTATATCGCAGTCCTGTTCTTCACAACTCGTCAGTGTTGGAATGATGCTTTATTCACGGTCCTTAAGATTGACTGGGCCAATAAACTCGCCGATATCTGCACCAAAATAGTAGCAAAACCTGTACATGAACGAATATTTGGAGGCTTGGGCTGTAGATAATGTGGGGTAGTATTGAAATTTTCAATTTAATTTCCTTTGGGTGTATCATTGATGATATAGAATATTCTCATACTCGATTTGAGTTTCGGTTTACCTGTACAGCGCTTACATTACTACAGCTAGGACATATATTTCTCTATATTTTATAGTATTGAACAGGTTATGTAAGAAGATTTTCACCTGAGTTTTCTCTACTAGTTTTGAGGATTTTAGGGTTGTTTTCGGCATCTTTTATGCCTTGTTATTGGTAATACAGTTCAAATTCTTGCATAATATTTCCCGTCCACAATCGTAGAATTACGCATATTATGCGGGATTTTATTTGGAGAATGTCAGGGTCAAACACTGTTCGTACTTAGGTTTCGTACTATGTTTTCCCAATGTTTATCTCACTTCCGTGGAGGATGCAATTTTGTATAAATACCGTGGTTACCACCCACCTCGCTTAGAAAAAATAAGAACCTAAATTCCTACCAATCTTCTATTATACATACTTCTCCTCACTTAGCGTGCAACAGAAACCTCTTCATACTTCCAGAATATTTTCCACATAGCAGGCATGATTCTACCACTGGAGTTCACATTTTGAACAACATGTGACTGGTCAATGGCCTGTGAGTGGTCAAATGAATATCTAAAGGTGTTTTTCACTACTGGTCGTATACTAGCCACCCTGTTTAGCACTTCTCCAACCAAGCTCGCGAGGAAGTTTGCAAATTTCACATTAGGAGCAGTGGTATGACAGCTATATCAAGACGAAATATGGCTTCCGGTAGCCTATCATAGTGAGAAGTCCTTGGCAGTAGAAGTGAATCATTATATAGTAGATAAATAGAGCAGAGCTATAGTTTTGGCATTCAGGGAATGGCAAGATCTCTTGTACTGTATAGAGGATCAAGGTGTCGTATATACAGACCATAAAAGTCTATAATATTTTACAAGTACCATGATGCGGAACCAAATATACCATCACAGGGCTGAATTCCTTTAAGGGTTCTAAATCAAGGTTCAGTACTAGAAGTGAGGGTTAAATGACATGGCTATTATGCTAGCATGAGATATGGACTAAGAACATGTAGGGTGGGATATTGTCAACTTGAGACAAATCTTAGTCCTGGACAATATCAGATACAACAAGAGCCTTATCTTTTAAGGACACAGCTACTGTGGCCTTATTAAGGGTTTCGTTTACTGTTTGACCTCTTGCCAGCCTTAATAGCTTGTGCGCAATATCATGAGTTATACCTGACTGTATATAAAGGCAGGATAGCTAAACATAAAACTATAAATAATAACCTTTCTGCTAGAAATGGATTTGCGCACCTAGAAGACTGGTGGTACGTCTTTAGGATCAGATATTGAAGCAACAATGATAGAGTCAAAATTTGATTCCCTCATTGCAGGGCACTTTGCAACATATAAGACAATTACACAAGGTAAACCCAACTGCTATTGGCCCAACGTGGATGATCAAATCATATTACTAGTTAGTTCCAGGGAGGTTTGACAACTTAGCAAAATCATATTGCATACGAAGATTGGCTTCATGTGCCAAATAAGGTTCCTATGATACCATGGAATGTGATAGCTATTGACTTCATAGTGGCCTTATCAATGTTAGAAGTGTATCCCTATATTTCGGTCATAGTTAACAGGTTTTCAAAGCTGGCTGACTTTAATCCCTGGGCAGCGAAAGTGCCAATTAAGGAACTAGACCTTATCTACCTTAAATGAGTATGGCGATTGATAGGGCTTTATGAGTCTATCATCTCTGACTGTTACAGGCTGGTTACATCCATGTTTTGGATAAGACTTCTGGAGTTACTACATCTCAAGGTAAATATCTCTACTGCTCTCTACCTTTCAGCGAGGGGAAAACAGGAAAGGTTAAGCAGACGGTTTAACCGTAGTTAAGGGGTTACTGTTCGTATCAGCAAGGACGATGGGCCTCCCTTGTGACTCTTAGCACAGGATACCTACAATTGCCTTCTGGCAGATCTTCAAACATGTAATCTTCTAAGGTGAATTAGAGGTATATCGCGTGGACACTCTGGTTGGCTACAGTACCACACCGTCAAGGTATAGACCCTAACATTGAGCTCGTTATGAAGTACTGGGAAAGTATGTGCCAAGATGTCTGGAAAGGCTTACTGCAGGGCCTGTAGCTACAAACAAAGTGTCATGATCACAATTGAATACCATATCGTGTGTATGCTACCTTGGATCATGTCATCCAAGGTTGGGCATAGACTACAGAGAGCATAATGCTAGTAATGGCATCCTACTATATTTCTACTATTACTAGTGACTTGATGTTAGATATAACTTATTTGGGGTTATAGCTGGAAAGCAGTACCATTTAGTTGCCCTTTCCTGCTTGGTTATGACTTCCCAAGTCATTATTCTTTGCTTGTTTCGCAGATCAGTACCCTTCCTTACTTCTCCCAAATCCGGTTTCGCTATCCTCCTGCTATACATTCTGGATTTGTATGGCATTAGCGATCGCTTGTTCCTACTTGTTTGGATTCCTTGACTTGTTTTGTTAGCTCTATCCTATCCTTTTTACCCCTCTATTATTAGAATATTGTTACCTTGTTATGCTGCCTCTGGTAGCATTTTTGTTGGACTTGATGTTTGCACTTTTGTAAAAGTTTCCACACTATAATCTTTTATATTAAGAGAGCCTGCAATCCTTTCTAGGATTCAGACTTGCAAACCTCTCAGGTCTATCATCTATAATAGTACAAATGGACCGGTTGCTCTATTAGTTCCATACCTTTTTGCCTTGTCTATTGAAGATCTATCTATCCATACATCTCTCCCTATTGTAATGGTATCTTCTGAATTCCTTTGGGATTCTTGATATTCACTCGAGTAGCTTACAATACCAGATATAATCAATATCGGCACTAGACAACCCATCAAGCAATTCGACTAGCTACAGTTACGGTCCTTTGTGGTCCAACAGAAGATGTGCACATATGCCTACAAATTTCCATTACCAGTCTAATACACCATACATGCTAGTTTCAATTTTGTGTTACAAGAGCCCTACCAGTATGATCGTTTGGTAAGAGCCTAGGGTAAATAAAGGCTCCCACGATTGTCCTCGCAGAGCTAAGCCATGTAGTCAAGTCGTACTATATTGCCTTTGGTACAGTGGTCTAAAGTTCAAGTTTGCTCCTCAGTTAGTCCAAAACTTGGTGTTATGGGAAGGGTATGGTAGAGAGGGAAACTCAAGGGGTTCATCCGCCATGTTGCAAGGTACTGCACAGGTGCAATTAATTAAAATTCATAAACGGTACCCCTCAAAGCCCAATAATATCTGTGTATGATTGAATATTGTAGCTGCAATAGTACTGTATAAGTGTATCTTGCACTTATTTACCGATTAGAAGAGACAAAGTATGAGACAAGGGTACTGAAATTGGGGGTTAGTGTAACACTACCACATAAAAGTTAGTATAGCTTAACCAACTTGAGTCCAGCCTGAGAGGAGCATGGCGACAGACGGTATCATACACCTGCAAAGTGGTAAACAAAGTGGAGGTACCTTAAAAAAGAAAGTATCAAGGTACCGGGTTGGGTAGTGTAAACGAGAGGGAAAGGGTAACATGGTAGACACTAAGGCAGGGGGACTGGCAACCAGATTTTGGTAGGGAAACCATGTTGCTATTGTTCAATTCGTTTTCGATGCATATATTGCCTGTGTTAATATTATGGATGTCTCGGCATGGTAATTTCTAGTTTACTCCGTAAAACTACAGATGTTACTAGAACTAGATTGAATTATATTTTCGTTTATATTTCATGATAATGATAGAGGATATATGAGTACGTTTCTTGTTTTGTGTAGGCGATTATTTGGTTAACTTTACATGTAGTATGACCTTTTACTAGTCTTGTATCAGGTGTTATCATTCAGTTTATTTCATGGAAACCTCTCCTGATTACACCCATTTTATAATCATTTCCTTGGTAGTTTTTCTGAGTCAAACATTGCGTACTTATATTTGTTACAATGTTTTCACTAGTTTATTACTAAGTATATGGAGGATATGCCCCTCTATAAATCCCTGGTTTCTATCTACTTTATTTAGTTAGTCCACACTGTTGACCTCATCGACCAAAATCAACGCGGCTCTCTCCATGGACTATGTACCTTCGACACATGTGCTTCCCTAACACAGGAACTCTGCTTACTGCAGCGTGTAGGTCTCAAGACCTACTCCCTTTTCCTGGACATCAAAGGGGGCTTTGATACTATCTCCTCAGGTTGATTAACTTCTCTTATGCCTACAAAGGGTGTATCTCCTTATATGCTTTCATGGGTTCAATCATTTTTGAATGACCACAAATACCGGAGGGTTTTTCACTGCTCTCCAAATATTTTCTTGGCGTTCTAGAGGGCGCCCTTTTAGGCTCCCTCATTTCTCCATTGTCATTTCTTATATATGTATCTTTCCTACACTAGTCTATCCCCAAGGGGATTACGTTTTCCTATCTTGATGATTTCATAGTCACTTTTGGATCTGGGTCATACCAGAGGAACATACAACTTCTTCAACATTATGACTCTCATCTCTGCAGGAAAGCCTCTCCCATGGGACTATCCTTCCGCGTACCCAAAACCGAGCTCATCCACTGACGAACCCCACAAGATCGATCCCCTACCTCTCTAGCACCTGTCTCTCCGCATGGCTGCCTCATCCACCCCTGCTCTACAGTACCATGGCTTGAGTTCTGGTTCTCCCTGTCCATGGAGACCTCTGCTCACTTCCTAAAGAGATTGGCCCTTGCGCAAGAGGCCTTCAGTCTTAACAGGCAGATCTCCCCCCCATGGCATTGGAATTGTCTTCTTCCTGAACCGCTGGCTATCAATTGGCCGCATCCTACCTACCTTGAGTAAAGTGCTGACCTCACCTTGCACAACGCTGCCATGCTGGGGAAACTGTAGGTCTTCTGGTGCAAGGTCCAAAGGTGGGTTACCACTTGCTTCACATCCACTCTGGTATCCATCCTACCATGTAAGACATGCCTCCCATCCCTGAACTCAGTCCTCCCCCACTGGCGCAGGATCGCTGCTCTTTACCTTGCGTGCTCCCTTAATGAAATCAGCCCAGCCACAGTACGTTTGCCACTATCAATTCTATCATTTTCCTCCCGCAGGGTAAAAGACTCTTCATGCTCCCTCCTTTGTGACCTTAGGGCAAACTGCATCACGCTCTGATGGGACCAACTATGGCCCATTTGGGCAGTCCCCTCTTATCTCTCCATTGAGGGGATATGTCTCCTGTTGGTCAAAATGACCAAGGATGGTTTCAAACCCCCCGAATGAATTATCACCCCTTGCCATGCACACTCTCCGCCACCCCTCCTCCCATTTCAGGTGCGCTCAAAGATAAACTGATTAACAAAGAATGCAGGATGGACCTCCTTGCTACCTGTACCCTGTTGTGCCCACCCCCCATGTATCACCAGTATATACCGTCCCTACGCTTACATTCCTTCATAGGCCTTGAGCCTTACACTGCGGGAAAAATCTACCTGATGGGATCGGGAAAGAGTTATCTTCCTGCCCAGCCCTCCTGGAGTGATGCAGAGCGCTCCCACACATGCCCTTCCTGCAACTCAAGGGATGAGACCTTTAAGTAGGAATTCTCCACTGCCATTCGACGTTTCAGGAGCGCTGGCTTTACCTGCCTAAGATTTCTTCAGGGGCCCTTGACTCACGGCTTTGGACTAAGCTGAACCTAGTTCTAGGTCTTGACTCTCACATCCGCGATACCTGCACAAACTTCCCTCCAACTATGCCAGCAGTAATCATTATCGCGGCCTCCTCATTGTCCTCCGGCTACGATTCCGGTTGTGAGGTGCTTTTCTTTCCTGCTTGTATCGTTCCTTACTGATATGATTTCTGTTCATTTCATTTCCCTCTATACCTCCTGGATTTGTCACTATTATTGGGCGCCGTGACAGTGTGCTTATGACCAGGGGAGACAAGTACGCTGGTTTCTTTTATCTTGCACATTTAGAATTAACGTTTTCTTTATGCCATACGTAGCGCTGCATGCAGGTTCCTCTACATTAACAGCAAATATATTAGTTAATGAAAAAAAAGAAACTATAAAGTAGAAAATCAAGGTACTTTATTTCTTTAATTAAGAACAAGAACTACTTCCAATCAACCTTGATACAAGAATACTTCTTATAAAGGTGTTCACATAGTATACTCCGGATAGTATATTGCATTTTCGTAGTCATACTATAAGATTCTGCCAATATACAGAATTTTAACATGTTCTGAGGGCGGTAAATTAATACCTATACAACTTAGTCTTAAAATCTGTCCTCTTTAAACACAAAAGTAAATTCCTGTAGAAACAAAAAAAAATAAACTTTCAGCGTAACAGTATTTCCAACAAGCTCGAAACATTGTCGTTTGAAATGTAACATTGTTCACAAAACGCTACATTCTTGGCGAAATATTCTAGGCAACTCAATATAATAAATTCGTGGAGTTAGGCGCTAAATTTCGAGTTTTCATCTTCTTTGAAACCAAGTTCTTATTGAAGTCCATTTTTACTTACCCTACCCTCTCACAAGTGTAAAGCAAAAACCTGGTATATAGCAAACTTAGTCACTTAGCCTTTCCCAAGCAACCATAGCCACGGTAGACCCCACAGTTTTTTCACCTCCTGCTCTGCAAATTCCTGCACCAAACCTCATATTTTATGCCAATAACTGCAAAGGTGGCTGTACACCCAGTTACAAATTAAGTTCGCCCTAATGCTCATGGGCCTTAGGGCCTGTTTGACAACGCTGCGACTGTTCCGTTCATTGACTGTTACCTATACAAAGTGACTATTCTGAAACGGAAGGAAACCAATTTTTGTATAGGGAACGGTCAACGAACGGAACGGTCGCAGGATTGCTAAACAGCCCCTTAGCAACTACTGGATTGGTGTGAAATTTCTGGATATTTTCCTACTTTATATAATTGCAGGAACATAGTAACAGACAAGGAATCTTATCCTGATACAGGAGCAGGTGAAGAATAAAACAATAACTCAAAAAGAATAGATGAGTTTGGTGATCGCTACCAAACGGCCTCTTTATACTTCCTTGAAATTATTGATCCCCCATGGCTTGTTTGGTTGTCCACCTACAAAATACCCACAGCCATCTGGAAAGTGTTCTAAGATAAATTGGGTAGTAAAAATAACCACTTGTTCTTCAAACAACTCAATGCTATTCCCAATCCTAAGTAAAATATCCCTGGAGGTATTGGAAACTATATCAATAATGGTAATACCCTTGGGAATTGATTGCAACACCGTTGCTCCTCCTCCTCTGCTGATAACCATTGTGCTCTCCCCTTTGTATTTAAAGCAGTATTTGAGTTACCATAAGCCAAAGCTGCGGTTCTTCTCCACTCTCTTCCCGTGTGGCTAACTAAGATCATCAATAACCTCTAAGCTAAGGAGGACCTGCCCTTGGATATGCTCCGCTACAACACCAAGACCAAAACCTAGTCTTGTAAGCCTGCCACATATGGCATCAAACACCCTCGTTCGTGGGATGCTATAGGCTACAATGAGGGGAGGTACCCTAACCCTTCCACCTTCTTCCACTGGGACCAGGACCCTGAGAACTTCAAACCGCAACCACCTGCCTCCTATGCTGCTGTTGCTGCTGGACAACCAGCCAGCGGGAAAGGTAAGAGCAGGGGGAAGAGACCGCTGATAGCAGCATAAGCCGCCGCATCTAATACTGCTAGTCGGCCTGAGAAGGGCCCTACCCCATTGCCTGCTGCGGAGCATCATTTTTTCTCCCCTGGGACTTAACCTCTCCCCAACGCAGATGCAGTACCATAGCTGCCACCCTTGCTCACTTGGTCGCCTTTGTCCTCAGGCAAGCCAACTGCCCCCACTCCCCTACCTTTACAGCCTCTGTCAACAGCAGAGGATCGCGCACGCTTTTGGGCTCTAACCTTTTAACAGAAGTCACAGCCTACTCGCCCTACTGTAAAGCCATGGCCCTTAGCGCTACTAAGGCTTCGCCATTGGGGACAACCCCTTTCGCTCGTTCCGTCCCGCTCCCAACGAGATTCAGCTTGCTGTTCATGTCCTCCCCACAGCCTACCTTCCCCCTGTTACATCAGACCTTTGCACTGGCCTCTCTGACTCCTTTGGCAATACTGTTGTTGTCACTGTTTTTTCAGCCCGCTTTCTGCAACCTGACCCTGATAGGTGGGGTCTGAAGAGCTCAACCTCAGTTGTAGTCCCAGTGCCTCCAGCTGAGGCCATGATATTTGGATCCTGATATCCGCCTCTTCTCCCACTGATGTAGGGTGGAGAGATCTCACTCTACTAACTGATTCATGCAGTGCTGCTAATACTGGAACAATGGACATCCTGCTCCTGCTTTCAAAGCAACTCATTCCACCTCCCCCCTCTGTGCTAAAGCTCACCCGAGATCCTCCTACCAAGGCCCCAAGTGTACTTGCCCTCAGGGAGGCCACCTCAAAGCTGTTGCGGCCTTCTGTCCCACCAGTCCATTGCACTCCGCGAACTGTGGTGGATCACACGCGGCAACTGACCGGAGCTCTCTCTTCACATCCATCCCGTATGCATCATGCCCACAGTCCCCTCGGCCCCTCCCTGTCAGTGTGGATAAAAGGGAAGACATAACCCTATTCAAGGCAGCCCCTCATACCCTCTCTACCCCTCCACCACTACCCACCATGGACCTTACCACTCCAAGTGCTCCTCTTCCTGCAGGACCTTTTCCAAACCCCTCGCCGCAGGGCCGTCAACCCACGCCCACTGCAGGCAGACTCCTCCGATTCTCCTCCCACACCCTCGTCTGAGTAATGAGTGTGCATCTTACAAGCACACCAGCTGATATTGATCAGCCCGCCCTACCCTCCCCTCTTGAGAAACTCTCCCTTTTTCAACACTACTACCTTGGAAGCTGGAGTGTTTTTCTATCACTTTTCAATAGTTTTAGGTCATTACCCTGCACTCCACAAGTGGTACTCCTCCAGGACCCTCCTGTCTACAGAAACTAACCACCCAACTTCGCTGGCTTCAAGCCCTTTTACCCACCCTACAGCCCTGGCACACCTCCCAAGGTCACCGTTTATGTCTTCAATGAACTCATTCACAGATACTCCCTTCTTCCTTGATTCTACAAATACCATCACTTGATGGTACTTTACATTATTTCTCGCTCCGCACTGTTCCATTCTTGATATGAATGGTTCTGGATATACAATCTATACACTACTAAGGGCTTGAGCTCTAGGTACCTCACAGAGACTCCTGAGGACGCCTTGAGGCCCCATACCTTCCCGACACTATTCCTTGGTGCCTTCTACATCCACCATCCCTCCTCTGACCCACTACCCCAGATTTCCTACGGAAAATTTGGAAGATCGTCACCTTATTTCAAACATGGCGCAGAACTTGGCTTCCACCTTCTCACTACTCTTGGGGTCTAGAAACGTTTCCCTTTTGACATCAATACACGCCCTTCTGTTCTTGACCTTGCTTTTGTGATCAACCAGGTCCTCTCTTTTTTCAACACATGGGACTCCAACAACCCTTGCACTGGCTCTAACTACCATCCCCTAAGCCTCACCCCTACAGCACCGCTTCTCAAAGCTGCCCCCCCCTCTCCGGATTTGTCCAAGACTAGGTGGGACATTCTAGTCCTGATTCTCAAGGAATATCAGATCCCCCAACCGCCAACATGACCCACTGACTCATTGATCGATGAGTGTGTTAACTAGGCACCTCTGCTCCATCACCTCCCTCCTCAAAACCTACACTCCCACCAAACGCACCTCTATCTACGCTAAACTCTGGTAGACCCAAGAAGTATCCCACCTTAGACAAGCCTTACACCACCCAGTTAGGAACCCTCCGCCTAACTCATACTCCAGAAACACTAGCCCTCTGTCACCAAAACCGCAATGCATACTTTAAGGCCATCAAGTAGACCAAATCCTCACACAGGAAGGAATTCCTAGCCAATGTCAATAACAAATCAGTGTGGAGAGCGAGACACCTCAGTTCCAGACATCAACCAGAAAGATTCTATTCTTTTCCTGACCCCACTGCTCCAGAGGAAATCAACACCTCCTTCCTCACACATTTTTTTCCCCCTAAACCTCCTCTGCCCAGCCCCTACTTCCTATGTTATTACGCAGATGCCACCCCCCTTGTCAATGAAGAAATCTGCCGTGCCCTCCGCAAATCCTCCAACAACCAAGCCCCAAGACCTCACTAGGTCCCATATGGAATTGGGAAAAGGGTTCATGCAACCAACCCATCCATCCCTCAGCAACTCCAAGGCCCTCTCCTGCTCCTTGGGTACCATCCACTGCCCCCTCAAGAGATCGAATAGGATTGCCCTCCCCAAACCAGGCAAAGCGGACTACGCCTCCCCTTCCTCCTTCTTCCTTATTCTTCTTCTCAAAACGGTCTTCAAACTCCTGGAAATGATAATGGCTTACCGCCTCGCTCCCATAGCCAGGTCAGTTAGCCACATCAACCTAAACTAAAGTGTTTCTCTCCATGGTCGCAACACATGTAACGCCTGTGTTGCCCTCTCCCAGGAGGTTCGATCGTGACAACAGTCAAACAATTAATCTTTCTAAATATTCCTAGACATCAACGAGGGCTCACAATATATCCGCCTCATCCCTCATCCATCCCCTCCGCTGAAGAGGCATCTCAAGATATAGGACCTCTTGGGTCCGCTCCTTCCTCACTGACCGTCACTGCCGCCTTGTCCTTCAAGGGCACCTGAACTATTCTCTCCTGTTTCTTATGGGATCCTGCAAGGCTCTCCTATTTCTCCACTTATGTTCATGTTATATGTTTCACACTTGCATTTTTCAATACCCTGAGGGGTTATTTTTTTCTATGTTGATGATTTTTCAGTTATGGTGTCTTCGGTCTCTTATAGAAGCAACCTTCTAGTGCTTCAACAGGTTTTTTCTTTACTAGTTTATAGGGCAGCCACGCTGGAGCTATCCTTCTTAGTTCCAAAGACTGAGCTTATACACTGGTGCACACACAAGGATCGCTCCCCCTTCTCGCACTCTCCCATTGCCCTGAATTGGTCTTTCTTCCCCCCATCACCATCCGTACGCTGGCATGGCTACTGGTTCTCACCTACCATTCAAACTACAACCCACTTAATTCAAATGCTTGCCTTCGCATAGGCTGTCTTCTTAATCATCAAACAAGGCTCACCATCAGGACTTGGCCTCTCACCCTAGCTAACACGGTGGATTGTGGCTGGTCTGGTCTTCCCAATCCTCACTTCATCAGTAAAAAAAATTCTCCCTCATGTATTACATATATATCTCCCTGAACAGGCTGGTAATGCAAGCTCCCCCTGTCCTTCCAGTCAGTCCCGTAATTCTATCGTTATCAGAAAAATCCCGGGGCCTCCCCACAGCTCAATCCAGACCCCCAATGTCATTTATCCCTGTCTTTTATCCATAGCCCTGTGCTTACTTCACACCAGAATCCATCACGCCTAACTGACACCAGTATTTTTTTTAGCATTTCCTGCCACACCACTTTGGCCCTTGTGCGACTCATTCTTCCCTGTCTGAGTCCGGAAAAACCTCTGCGTGTCTTGGCTCCCTATCATAACTCTGCACTTTCCCTTCCCCGTGTTTTCTCCGTTATGGGCACCGTCCCCGTGGGGACGTTCCTCACACCATAATATACTCTCTTCCCACCTGTGTCGTTCCCATATAAACCTTCATTGTTTCCATAGTATGCGTTTGTAATTAATTCTTTCGCGCCACACACTGTATTCTGTACTCAATCCTCTCCTCATAGTCTTCTTTGAGACGCCATGAATCCCTTAAACTTTACTATTTTATTCTCATCCCTGCTCGCTTAGAAAATATCATTTTACATCTCATTTGCGCCGCTCTGTGTTCTTTCGAATGTATTTATCTTACTTTGTTTAATATATTCTATTAAATGTTTCTAAATCAATCCTATTATTTACATACCAGCGTTTATTATCTACTCCAGCACACTCTGGTACTAATTGCGCCATGCCCATTATCCTTTTGATGCCAACTACTCTTTCCGCTGTCCCATTTGGCCCTTTCGCCATCCCGAAAGTGACGTTAACAAGTCCTGTAAGGTCGCTTAACTTCCACGAATTCTCAAAATAGAGTCTATATACCATACCAGTATGTCCATATTACCCGTTGTTAACTCTCGAACCTTCAATATTCATACCAAGCGCGCTGGGTATTAGCCTTTCAATGCCACATAAATACTTTTATTACCTGAATTTATACAGACCCAATCATTTCTACTCCGACCTGTGGACCTCCAAAGCAGAGTGCCTGTACACCGAAGATGGTGCCATGTAACCTCTCGCGCATCCTGAAAGTCCTCAACCGGAACGTGTAAAAGCCGACATTGCTCGACGGGAGACAGCTTGACTGTATCCAAATCAAGCTGTAGACTTACAGATGATTTCTGTCGATAATGGTCCAGTAAAACATGAGGGAGATTTTTCAATGTCTGACTAAATTGAGAAACAGTTCCTTTCGTTGCTGTAAAACCTATTGGGTGCTTAGTTACAGATCCTACCTTCCGCTTGTGTTCCTTGTCACGTTGTTTGTCCTCAATCGGACGTGGTAAAATCGCTTCCACATTTATTTCACGAATTTTGAAGCTGTCAAGCCTGGCATACATTCTCAGGATTTGATTGCTCGCATCGCTTTGTATTTGACCGCCGATAACCCTCTTTGATCATTGTTTTGTGTTTTGACTCCCCTTTCTCTGTAGAATACTTTTGAATGTTCCCAAAGCGCCATAAATGGTCCCCAAAGTGACCCAGCTGGTGTATTTTAACAAAGTTAAAGTCTACACCCTCATCGTAGATATCAGCGACAATTCCATCTAAATCACGACGCTGTTCGTCCGCAATCCAAGGTCTTTTGGCTGCGGTGGCTCTGTAAAGGCATTGTTGATTAAGTACTAGGCTATTCCCACCCCTAATCCTCGTACTCACCTCTCGCACCTTTCTCGTGTTGGACTTATCTTTTCGGTACTCCTTAAAAACATCTTTGTGATCGTGAAAGGCTTTTAAGAACTGTTCGATGTATTGAATTGTCTCATTAGTATGGCTTGTATATTGTGACATTAGGGTAAAGTCCACAATCGATCGGACACAGGCCAAAGCTTTAGTAAATACGGGATGTTCTACGGCACTTGGAAGACATAATGAAGCTGCAAAACACGGTAGTATAACTTTAACCAGATTCCGCATCTCTTTTCCGGTCCACGGCGAGATCCATGTGTATTCTATGTTTGGCGCAGAATAACCGGGATAAAAAGCCAAACTCTTCCTGATGGCTTTGAATGGTTGTAACCGCTAGAACTTCTTTAGAAATCCATTTACTCATTTCATAAGGTGTGCTTTGAATATTCCGAGGTAAACAACGTGAAGAATATCGGGTGGGCATGTCGTACTGTTGAACATTCGGAAGACCCCAATAGTGGCTTGAAAGTAATTTGAACCCATGATCTGTGAGTATTTGCCCTGATTACTTGTCGTTATCGCAGTACCGGTTGAAGAGATTTTCGTATTTTCTCTAATCTCGTTTTGGTGCGGGGCGTCTCAAATGGGATCCTAATTGTTCCGGTTGTACCTCACAGACTGCGTACTGATTCTGTTGAATACCAGGCAATGTGACGTTTTCCAGTGATCTGCAATCCAAGCTGTGGGACGTGGAAAAAATAATCTGACCTTTCCATCGTCACATTCAACCTCAAATCCGGCGTTTTCCAACTCAACCATTGGTGCAAATATCGCTTCTATTAAATAACAAAGAATCTCAATGTTAACCTCCCTTTGCCGTGCATCTCGTGCTGCTACTCCCAGCATCTTCGGGGGGACGGGCAAAAGCGCCAAAAGGACCGCAGGATGTTTCGAGGCCTTATTCCGCGTTTTCGATAGGATATTCCCACTTGTCATATAGATTGGCCAGGCTTTCTTATCTCCTGCAAAATTTATTAAAAAGGTAACATCTGAGGCACATATGATCGGTACAAGTGTTGCTCCATCAGGCAATGTATCCTTTGTTGGCTGTTAATTTTAGGTTCTGACACACGGTGTAGATGCGCCGAGGAACGTCGTATTTTAACCTACCTGTGTTTCCCACGATCAATCCGCTGTGTGCCTTTCTGAATAAACTCGCTGTGGTGGCTATTCCCTATTCCATTCCTTGACCGGGGCGTAACCTAAATCTTGTGTAAAACATCTTTGACTAAGTAGAAATCTAGCACAATCAATAGAATTGCGGAAAAAGAATTTCTCTGTTGGGGTAGCTTGATCGGGTTGTTCTCTGTCGGGTATTTTCTATATATGGTTAATATTGGTCGTTCTGAGGGTAGATTTACGTACAGCTTCGCTAAACGATACAAACCCCTCTTTCCAGCTCTTCATCCCCATACCTGATTCTAACTCATCAACAGCCTCAAGGAGCCGATAGCTAGATTTATTATTACTGTCTTCGAGCCCCAAGTTCATCATGAAATATCTGGTGATGTGATCCTTTGGTACCTTCGCTTCAATGAACCAGCGCGCAAGCTCAAAGTCAGACTTGGTTCTGAATGGTAGCCACATCTCGTCTTCACAATTTTCTCGCTGTACAATGTCCCATATAGATCTCCCCGCAGTGGCGTGTTTCATCTGTATGGGTAATCCAACCCATGGTGCCCTTCCCTCAGTATCACAACAATTGTCGCTTTCCACGTCCAAATCGCCGGTGTTTGCGTCACTGTCGAGCTTATTTTCGTCTATATTCAGTTCAATTTCAGGGAATTCCTTACTGATCGGATCGAAAGGTTGGTCAGAGTCTACTGGTAGCGTGATCCGAGTTGGACGTTCTCCGTTGCAAATTGGCTGTTTGAGTGTTCTCCGAGATTGTACAAAGTCAAAATGTGCGGTTTCCATATGGTTTCTATACCATGTACTGGACTTGTATTTTTTTCTGCAGTACGGGCACTGGGACTCTTGTACCATTCTATAAGAAATTAGTTTTAACGGAAAAGAGCATACCGAAGACGCGAACAAACCAAACTACCTTTCAATACTGGTCTGACATGTACTTAAACACTTGAGACAATCGGATAGCTAGTTTCTTGACCGGAGCTGCACTTTAGAGATAGATGGTATGCGGATAGGTACCAATGGAACGAACCTTGTCCTACTAGATCTTAAAGTTAGAGATATGGCAGGGGGTGAAAAAAAAATCGAAAACTATCCAGATAAACGGTAAGGCCCGTGGGGGATGCTGTGTTTTTTCTCACCTTCCCCTGAGCAAAATTGTAATGATAGGCACACATCGTGTCCGTTCTTCGGCCCTATACTCCCTCCCCACAACCTAACCTGAACTAGGCCCAGGGCCTTTTATCCTGGGAACATCTCCCCTTGATTTTCTATTTTATCGTAGCACAAACAAGGAGAATTTATCTTTGAGATCCAGAGCGTTGTTCGGCTCATTGCAGACTTTTAAAATGCTAAACATCAGGTCAAGTGCCCATAGGTGAATATCCCTTATCCGAACCTATACCATGACAGCAGGGGTAGTCCCTAGCCCACCAATCACATCGCCGTACCTCTATCCTCTCTAGTAAAGCTTGTTCATTTTTGTTCGACTTACCTTTCAAGTGTATAAGATTTCTTTGTAACCTTATTGTAACCGTACGCCTGTACTATTTTGTAAAGGCTCAGAAGCACGTTCAAC
The DNA here is from genome assembly GCA_003316355.1 of Tuber calosporum. Taxonomy (NCBI): domain Eukaryota; kingdom Fungi; phylum Ascomycota; class Pezizomycetes; order Pezizales; family Tuberaceae; genus Tuber; species Tuber calosporum. The sequence continues at coordinate 22,919 of QFET01006562.1, read as the reverse complement.
ATTCAAGATGTGACGTTCAACGGTCTCTTTCAAACTTGTCAGAATCACTAGAACTCTTGATATTTCGATAAACACCTTGAATGGTACGTTCTTCCTTGTTATATAGACCCGCTCTACCCTTCCCTTTCTCTTTCTTCTTCTTCATTCACCAAATCCTCTAGCAGCCTCTAAACGTCCTTTTCAAGTCTTAAATAGCGACTTTTGTCTTTACAACAACATCTTATACTGCCGGTAAGGTAATTCTTTTGCGCGATCATAAAGTCTCACTCACACTTCACGCCAACCCACAGTAAGTCTCATAAATCGTTCCTAATATCTAAAATGAGCCGTTCTCAGGCCTTTCTTTAGCTACCGTATACTGATCGCAGTGTGCAGAATCACTTGCCGTTGAAGCCCTCAGTCACTTCTCCCGGTAGCTTTTCCAGTGTAGCTTTGTCATCCAAGGCATATTTTTTAAACCCTCGCTCGTCCCTGTGAAAAATCTAGTCACGGTAGAAACAACCGTTTTCGACCCCATAAAGGTAAGTTTATTACCCGATTCATTTCCCTTGGCTCTTTCCTTTCCTTCCTCATCTCCTAAGAACAAACAAACACAACCCTTTGGAGCCTGACCTTCACCCATTCCTTCGTGGACTTGTGAAGGCCTTGTTGATTCTATGCACGGCTTGTAAAGGCTACTCTCCGGCTTTTGTTAATAGGATACAATAACTAATCGCTCCTCTTGAGATATATTAGTGCCTCCCCATTTTTGGCTGCGAATCTTCTAAAATTTAGTCTCCTGCGCGTCTTATGGGGACCTTTCACAAGATAGATTAATTACTGATGACTATTCGCTAGGTCTCGTGCAATATTCCGTCATCTTCTGCATGCCAAGAACATCCTTTCTTAATTAATGTTAGTCCTCTGTGCATCATATTTGCTCCTTTTTACAGAGAATCTGATTGGTTGATAGCATGCCACGTCGAACTACTGCCGAGTTCCGCACTGAGCTCAATCTCAATGGTATTGGAGGCACTGTCGCTGGGAGGCGATACCGTGCCCTTCGGACGTTCATTCTGGGGAAGGACCAGGAGAAGGGTATCACCAGCCGTAGACAGGCCGGCGATATCCTTTGGGGTCAACTCGTAACTGAGGTCGTTGCCCAAACTACCCTCCAACGCTCTCTAGCCAAATTCAATTCACCACAGAACGGCCTATATAATGCATTCCACGTCGCCCTGGATACCCTCATCATTGCTGTTCTGAAGAAGGCAGCAGAGTTTCGTAGAATGTCAGACTCAATTCCGATGATGAGTACGCCTATGAGGATAAGGGCGCTGGCAGTGCTTCGGGTTCCGGATTGGAGGGTGGAAGGGAGGTTGCTTGTCCCTAAGGAACTCTTCATGAAGAGAGACCGGTGCTAAAAATGTTCATTGAGACGTGAGGTGCCGTTGATGGGCTGGCGATCCTCCGGTACTACACTTGGCAGGAGCTCGGCGAAGCTGCCTGTCGGTACATAGATAATCAGTAGCATCCACGATAGTTCATTTGGATTCTTCGCGACATTCAAGGGATGAATGTCACCCCCGATGGTGCCAACCAAATCGAATTATTCGACGATGATCAATTAAATACCTGGCTTCGTCTCTCCCGGTGCACAACCCTCAAAGTTGCTTGCTTCCCCACCGTGATCCTGCTGTTCCTGCCGACGGTGGCGACGCCGTTCGTCCCATTACACCTCTTGATGGGGGCAATCGGCGCTATCATGACCCTGGCCAATTCGACGTCGCCGAGTTCTACACAGAGCCTGTTTCCGACTCTGATGTTGAGGAGGACGTTGGGCGCTGCGCAAAGCGCAGAAAGGCCTTTCAACGGTCTCATGCTGGCTGGCAGAAGAGGATTCGGAGCAATGATCGCAAGGTCACAAGGTTTCAGGGGCACTCCCGGGACCTCATCTCACGCGCTCGTGTTAAGCAGGGAGCTGGTTATATGAGCCTCTATGTTGGACAAGATGTCCCAAATGTGGCTCTACCTCCGGGCGTTCACCTCCCAGGTGCGCGGGACCACCTGTGCGTGGCGATGGCGATTGCGATGGCAATAGAGACGGAGACGGGGATGGTGGTAATTAGGACGTGCTGGGTCTTCTTGGGTCTTCAGTTGGGTTTCTTTGTTTTACTTGGTTTCTTTGGTTTTGTTTTCATTTCTATCAGCTACTTGGGGGGTCTCCAGGCTAATTTGTACCAGGATGAGTCTTCTTTGTACCTTCGGATCGCGGTTTATTTATTCTATGAACCTTTTTACTCCCACTCCAACCCGTATCTCTACGGCGCTTGTTGTCTGGAGCTTATTTGTTTGTGCCAGGGTATGTCTTCTTTGGGCCATCGGGTGTTTTTTGTTTCATAGACTTTCTACTTTTGCTCTAACTTGCATCCATTTGGCGACGGTTTTCTAGAGCATGTTTATTTGTATCAGGCTACGGCTTATTAGAGCCTTCATATGTGTTTTCATTGGTTTCATGTGGGTTTCTTATCTTTTTTTGCTTTTTTGCATCTATCACCGAATCAATTTCTTAATCCTGTCTACGCTGTTTTACAGCTTCTCTAGATCCTATCCTGCAGTCCTAGATTTTAGTGTTGGTAATAGTTTTTTTTTTTGAATTTAGCCGCTGAGATCTAAAGGTTTTCTGAAACGCTAAAGGTCCTCTTTCTTCTTGATCTAGTCCAAGTATGTATAATCTAATCTTTTGGAAATCATAAGTTATGCTCGTTCAACCAATAGACCAGGCATAGAAAATCCTGTTCCTGCAATCCTGAATGGATAGTCTCTATCCGGCCTGGAGCCATCCGTTCACATAGTAAGTGAGACGTTCAGCGGCCAAAAGGCTATAGCCTGGACTGGGTACATGCCGATGATTTACAAGGACCTAGGGCCCAAGCCAAACCTATGCTCTGGCATATAGCTCCTTCGTTCTGATGGACGATTAGAGTTCATTCATCACTTGAAAACCTTTCAAGCATCAATCCAATTCCTCCACGCACTGTAAATGTTTCATATACACAAAATTATGACTGAAAATACCAGCAGAGGTGAGTTCGGCCGTTCAGAGGCCAAAATGAGCTCACCTGAACCTATTTATATAACACTTGACTACGGTACCAGTAGTCCCCTGAGCTCAGCCATCATGATCATGATCTTCTGTATCCTTTGTAGAGAGTGGCATGCCAGCACGGGATAGACAACGACATGTTAATTCATTTGTTGAGGACGTGGAGCTTACGGAAGTTGACGAGGATAATGTTCCCATTCGTCCCATAAGGCTCGCAAAATATCCAGCAGAACCACAGGTGGAGCTACAGCCACGAAAGATAAGGAGCCGGTTGAGTTTCGTGAGTGAATCCGATAACTTTTAAAATTGCTTGCTAATAAGGAAGAGCACTGAGGACTCCTCATCACCGGCTCTGAATGGCCCTACACAATGGCTTACGTCATAGCAGCAAGCAGTACAAATGCATTCAGGCCATCTCCGAGTAGATTCGTCACACCTTTCACACTTTGATGCTGTAGGGGAAGGAATAGTGCCGTCCTATTCGGAGTGTCGTATGGCTATTCTGGACTCTCTGGTGTCTGATATTGCAGTCCCGGTAACTGTATCATTAAAAAGCAATATCTTGCATAGGGAGGAGAGGATAATCTTTGAGAACGCTGCTAATATGGTACGGTATCACACATGGTTTGGTAATCCCTTCGTCAAGCCTGTGGAAAACGATATGCTTCTCAAAAGCTATTGGGTAAAGGCAGCGACCAAGTTGGGTTGGAGAGAGAGGGAGATCGGGAAGTGAGTAATGACTTTTGTAAGTCTCCTGAATATCCCTGAACCTCCCGTTTGGGACGGTGAATGGCTAATTAGATACATTTAGTTAAAATCGATGCAGTCAAGTGCCAGGTCACACTTAGTTATAGAATCCAAAAACACAGTGGAGGACCTTTATGACTTCGCACATAAAACACGGACCGAAATATAGGCGCGGGTTACCTATTTGCTGCAAAATGACCGGTTCACCTGCGATCCCAGTAAACAAGAGGTCTGTATTACGCAGATCGTCCCCAATGACACGCGAAAAGGCTTACCAAGGCAGGAATGTGGTTTCCGGTTTGCTGCGCTGGAGATAGCAAAACTATTGTTTTGTAAGTGGTACTGGGGTAGGAGAATGCGTGGGAGGACCGATAAAATGTTTCTTAATCGTACTAACAACCTCCTAATATGCTTTACAACAGCCTGTGAATATCAATCTTTCAAGGCTTGAAGTTCCGTATCATTTGGTCAGTCCCCAGATTTCTCAGCTCTGACAGCACCGAGTTAGTTATAACCCATGAAGGTCCCAATAAGACGTTCTGAAGGTTATCGTACTCAAGGAGAAAATTTTGACTTTTATCTCCGACAGCTTGCAACCTGGCAAGGGCTACCCGCTGAGGTGAGAAGGAAACTTGTGGACGACATAAAAAAGCGTATCAAGAGGATACTGCAGGATAGTGGGTTTGTTCAGGATCAGGAGTCTCTCGCCCCACTTGAGGATAAGGAAGCTGCGGCATATATGGAGTTGAAGGTTTGGAGGGGACGAGGAAAGCGAGGTGGAGGACAATAATTCAGATCCTGAATATTGGCATGAGGTTGAGGCTCTAGAGGCGGGGGGGGTTGAGGACGTATAACGTCCTATTCGGAATAAATGTAGTATCAAAATAAAATAAGGAAATAATTGGAAATATTTATTGATTATAATATACTACTTAAAGTTAGACTACAACCCAATTGGAAAAACTAAAGCTCAGTGAAGGTCGTGTAGAGCCGGGCAAAGGCCCCTAAGAGCCGTGAAGAGAGCACGAGGACGGCGAGAGAGTGAAGCAATGCGACGAGGCAGTGATCCTGCGACAAAGAAAGCAATTTAGGAACCGGATAGTGTTATCAAAATACCGTGGGTCGGGCAGTCATAGGGTAGCGTTGAGAAGTGGAGGGATGGACGCGACAGCAAGCATCATAGATGAAGAGACGAGCAACAGCGGGAAAAGGACGATAATCGTCCACGTAAGTATTGAATTTGCGAGGAGAATTGGTGGTGTGGAATTAGGTCATGGTGTAATGGTGAAGGGAAGGGGAGAAATAAGCCAGGGTAGCGAGGAGCAAGAAGACAACAACAGGATTTGATTTTGGGAGGTTCAAAGGCACAAAGGGTTTGTGTATAGCTGGGCGTAATCGGGATTTGTGAATCAACGCTGGGGGGAGCGCATTTAGGCCGCAGGGAGGCATGATTGAGACAAATCTGACACAAGACTTGACTCGAGTCAGACACTCCAGGGGTTCAAGCTAAACTACATACCCCTTCCAAGGGACAGATACAAGTCCCCCTACCTCACTAGGCGTCACCTCCCAGTTGACACACTGTGGCACTCCCTCCTTCCTACTACCCTCTGTATTGGAAACTTCTCCCTGGCCTCTCCTCACGTACTTCATTCAGATATCCTACCCTGTGGAACCAACAACCAGAAGTTACCGCTACCTCAAGAATGCCTGCGGGGTGTTTCTTCACTAAGACAGGACCCTCCAGGCGCACCCTCTCCTCTACCCCCGCCATGTACCGCGCCTATCCCACAACCCCTTTATGAGGTTGGACAAGTTCGCTGCTGGTAGAATCCACCAGATGCAGTCTGGTGAAAGCTACCTGTCCGCCCATATATCCCAGGCAGAGCCATGCCCGTTCACCCTCTGCCCCTATTGCGAACAGGTGGAGGAGACCATGCTCCATGACATCCTCCAATACCCTTTCAAAATCCCCATCCACCTCCACTACCTCCCTGGCGTTGGCAGTCTCGACCCTGGCTCCCCTCTCTGGTCCTTTTTGGCCTTCTATAAGGCCTCTGTCCCTACATCCTGAAATCTTGAACTGGAATCCCACCATCAATGCTGGCCTACGGCCCACTCTCTCCTTTGTTTGTTTTTTTGAGATTAACATTTCATTTTTGCCATAGTTAGCACTGCAACCAGCTTCCTGTACATCTATAGAGAATATATGAATAAAATAAAAAATATAAAAAACAAAAAAAAAGGCGTAGCTGACCTATGATCATGTCCAGAATAGGTTGTTGGATATGAGACCATTAGTTAGCCCTGTAGACGACCAAACTTAAAACAGTGCCCTTGTCAAAGGAAATTCAAGGGAACCTCCGCGAGACCTGCTGGGATATCCAAGGCATGCACCTATTGAGAAAGCAAAACCCTAATTCATATCCTGTGTGACACTCCTGGAATCCTTGTAATAAAGTCTACGCGACCATCACAAGAAGAAGGAAAGAAAGGCCTTTTTTGAGCAAAGATCTGCAAAGAAGAAATATCAGAACTACGCCGTCCATCCAGAACCCTCCTCTCTTAAAAAAGGTTTCCTCACCTTCACAGATGGGTAATCGATACAGGCGACAGTTAAGATATGACTATTAACCTAGATCTTCTTTTAAATTTAGAACTAAGTACAGTATGTATCAAGTTAGGTGATGATTTGATAATAGAATCATGTATACTTGGAGCTGGCCAGCTCATGTCCACAGCTATAAATGGTCATGTAGCTCCTGTATTGAGTATACACAGTCTCTGGGTTCTGGCGTCCACTGGAAGGAACTTGATGTCCTGCCGTGCTATTTTTTCTCAGGGGAATTGTTGTTCTTTACGTAGCAAAGGAGCAGATGTGTTCTCTTTCAGGTGCAACAAAAGAGAAGTAATATGGAGAAAGTGTTACATTCAAGATATATGTGAGGTAAAAAGGGAAAGGAGTGGCGAACATGATTACTTACTAGTAGTGGTATGAAGAGTTTCGATATCGCTAACGATCCTACCTCCAAAGTACCGAGTACTGAGACACTTTCTCTCTCCCTGAAGGTCTGCAAAAGTGCTAGTGTGAAAACTGCATTATATCAAAATTCATAAAACCGGAACCTAAATCAACTAACAACAGATGTGAGAAACTTTATGAGGCAATCCAACCAAATCTCAATTGCAATATCTCTACCCCCTTCTTTGGAAACTCCCGGTACTATCTCCCCTTGATAGAAGACTGTACAAGTTAAACCATGATTTATCCTCTCGAGCCCAAATATGATACTGTTGCAGTATTTAACTCATATATCAAAGAAAATGACAACTAGGACAACTCTACCATTAAAGGATTCAGGACTGATAATAGAGTACACTAGGTCAACAAAGATAAGACAAACATGTTTGAAAAAGAGGGTATCATAAGTGGAAAAAGTACCTCCTTACTCTGGTGAATCTAGTGCTGTTACCGAACAGTACCATAGGACTATGATCATATCTACAAACTCTATCTTATCAGGTCAAGACTGTGTTTATTGATTGAAGGAAGTACAACCACTGAATTGCTCCAGAACATCCTCGTATACTGACTATAAGAAAACTAAGGGCTGATAAATCTCTCTTCCACACATAACCGATATGATACTACCTACTGCCCTACAGGACCAAATCCTTTGTTTGTATATCTGAGGAGCTTAGATGACCAGGAACAGAGTTACAGACTTGGGCTATTGAACGAGACCTTGTTGTGTATACTTCCTCCAGCAAGATATACTATATTGACATACCATCATTGAACAAGATCTCTGAAACTCCTTAGCTCCACTGGACAACCAAGTTAATAATACAGCTTCATCGCAAGGAACCTGCTCCTTCTGCAGTGACCTTTAAAACTGTCCACCCATCTGACTAGCAGAGAGTACCTGCACTGGATAAAGCCCTACCAGAGGAGATCATAGAGAAACCAACCATTGAAGTATATCCACTTCGACCGCCTCAACATCGTCAAGATCATGATTGACCCTAATTTCCAGTAGCATCACCGCAACCTCTGGTACAAGAAGCAAAACCGGAGGGTCCTCCTGAGAGATGGATATCATCTGGGTGAACCACTCGCCCATCTCCATACTTTGGCAGAAATGTCATAGTCCCATCAGACGAGAGTTCTAAAAGCCATATCCAAGGAGTGAATTGCTCACTTAAGGAACAATGGACCCACACAATGGACGAGGAAATAAAGGCACTTGCAAAAAGTGATACTTTTGATGGAGTAGGTCAACCTGCAGGCAGCAAGATATGTGACAGCAAATGGCTCTTTAGGACCAAGCAAAATGCTGATGGTATGTTAAGGAGGTATCATACAAGGGCAGATTCCCAGGGAGTCTAACTAGTACCGAATTTTGACTTGTGAGACACTTTTGCTCTGAACATCCGTTAAGAATAACTCCACTTTGTCTTTGCAATATGCACAAAGGTTAAATCACGACCACCGTAAACAGATATCAAATCTGCATTCATTTATGGTCAATTAAATGGAGAGACTTACATGTGACTGTTACCTGGGTTGTCTAATGTAGACAAGTATGGAGACTTAACCAATGTCTCTATAAACTTAAGCAACATCGGAATCAATAGTAGGCTCTCCTCGCTAGATAGTCAACATCAAAAGGTTTTATGACATCCGCCCTTTACCCCAGCATGTTTGTTCACTCTAAATACAATATATACTTTTCTCTAATGATTGACAATATTACTATCGACTCAGCCAATACCACTCACGGTACTTCTCTTATAAAACACTTGAAAATGGCATTTGAGATTACAGACTTACGGAAACCCACATTTCTACTTAGCCTTTGAACAGTATCCTATTATGTTTCTACTATTACAACTGACTTGATGTTTGTTATTACTTATTTGGATTTATACTTGATAAGCTCGACTATTTGCTTGTCCCTTCCTACTTGGTTATGACTTCCTACTAGTTATTCTTTGCTTGTTTTGCTTGTCACTACCCCTCCTTGATTCTACCAATTTGGGTATTGCTATCCTCCTGCTATAACTAGTGGATTGGTATAGTGTTTGAGATCTCTTGTTCCTTCCTGTTTGGATTCCATTACTTATTTTGTTAGTTTCATCCTGTTGCTTTTGACCCTTTGATTTCGGAATATGGTTACATTAGTATGCTGCCTCTGTTAGCATGTTTGTTGGACATAATTTGCACTTTTGTTAAGTTTTCCTAGCTACAATCTTTTCTATTTAAAGAGCCTGCAATTCCTTAAGGATTCGGACTCTCAAGCCAGACAGGACTATCATCTTTAATACTATCAGATGAACTGTCTCTCTGCTAGTTCGACACCTTTTACCTTGTCTAGTGAAGACCTATCCATCGACTATTCTCCCCCTAACCTAATACTGTCTTCTGAGTCCTTTTGGGATTTTTGAGATACTTGCGAGTAGATTACATAGTTTGTACTAGACTCAAGTTTATCTTCGATCTTCAGCACAGGACAGATCAATATTCGCCTATCTTGACCCTGCAGTACTAGTACTTTGGGATAGTCATATATCACGCATGATTTACTCCCACACCTTACCTCAACTAATGCCCCTCTCTCAGACCTAATTTCAGAAGAAGTGTTTTATTAGCGACTACTGCATGAAGAAGCCTTCTAATTGGTCAAACGCCTGGCCCAGGATACAATTGCACTCCACCCCATTTCATATGAGTCATAAGCTGATCCAATATACCTCATTACTAAAGCCTCTACAGTTGGATCCGGAGCATGAGTTGGACAAGGATCCTCCGCTGAGAAAGCAAACCCTGCTGCATTCCACAGCAAAAATTTGCAATAAGTCAGCTTCACTACCTTGGCTATGAATTGCAACTTTTGGCGCTTATAGATGCCATTCAGGCATTCCATCCGATTCTATATGGCACCAAGTGCACTATTGTGTTTTACAACAAGGCACTATCCTTTTTCCTGTGGCAGACAGACCTACATTGACGCCAGTCAAGATGGCGCATGTTACTGCAATTTTGTTGATTTCGATATGATAAACAGCCCTGGCAAAGACAAGGTCCTTGTAGATGTACTAGCCATGATCTATGGAAACACCACAGCTGAAGAAGACCAAATACACGAAGACCCTACTGAAAAGAAGCCTATAAAGACCACCTCCTCCGCCATGAACAGTGTATCAAGAAACTATCTCAGCTTCTCCCATACCCAAGAGCTCTCTCTTGCACCAACTCTTGAAGTACCCTTACCGATTCTTACACCAGAACACCACTCTATCTAGAATTCACATCATGGCACCAGCTCTGATCCCTCCAGGTCCCCTGAAGCGATTCACAACTCAAATTATATTGAACAAGGTATGGATAAAGGAGCAGATACCCTTGAGCTTGCAACCAATGTCATTCAAGGTTGTGAAATTGTCGAGACCTCCTCCTATCTCAGCAACCCTCAAGAGGCATCCTCAGCTACCGTACTAATTGAGCGAGCTAAAGCTCAACCGTCTTGCCTTGCGGCGAGAATTAACAATCCTCCAGGAGATATGGACTAACCACTGCATCCAGCTGCTATCACCAACTGCTTTAAATCAATCCAGGACTCTCTCACCAATTGAAATCCCTTGCAAACACCACCTACTTAATTATCGCCCCAGCAGTACACCTACTAAAAATGAGCTTCACCCTAAAGCATTCCCTCCTCGACCTCCAGTCAAAGAACTGGACCGCTTTCTTGAATCTAATAGACACAGAGCCAGGCACTGGACTGCCTGTGTCAGGTACAAATGTCAAACCCACATAAATGGAAATAATACAGGATAGTTTCCGTCCTTATCTCGCGATATTCCAGGACCCTTCCCTCTCCACTCTTCCTCCAACTTTCTCTCCCCTCATTATTCCAAGCGCAGAGCAGAATACAGATTGGCTGTTCTCCTCCCCTCCACGACAATGATGGCTATCCAGTCTTTCATACAGTTATTGATAAGGGAAAAGAGAGAGAAATACCAGATATTGACCATGGATGGGATCAAGTAATCCCTGAAGCACCAGTCGATTATGAGGACTGCATCTTTGATCAGCCCTCTTCACAGCTTGACATTCATGCCTTTCAGCTTAGTAACCACAAGAAAGGAAACTGGTACTCTAGTATTCGAAAGGCTACCCAGAATGATCCTCCCCACGGCGTAGTTAGCACGGCTCTCGATCACTAAGACTGGCCTGTATATGATGGAGTTCTTAACTGAAAGGGGAGGTATGACATTAGAGACTGTGCTTATATCCCCTATGAAGCAAGGTATTAAGATGCTAACATCAGAAAACGAAATTGTGCGCATTACCCAGGAACAAATGGCACATATGGGTTGGCAGAAATGTTTAGAATATGCTTCAAGACACCTCTACTGGCTCACAATCAGGAACTATTTTAAAGACTATATCCGCGGATGTCACCTATATCAGACCAACAAGCAACCTACTACTGTTCCTAAAGGATCAGTCACAGGCCTCCCTGTCCCTAAACTGCCATTCTCAACTCTTGTAAATGACTTGGCAGGACCTTCCCTAGCGATTGCCAACTGGAACTCATCATTGTTTTCTTACATCGATTCCGTGGCTTTACCTACCTCATACCAGTCTCCCCGAACTTCACTGATGTCTAAACATCATATAGCCTCCTTGAGCGAGTCTTTTCTATTCAAGATTTCCTACCTCTCTAGTGTCTGATAGAGACCCCTAGTTTACATAACACTTTCGGAAACAGCTTATGGCGAATCTTAATGTGGTTCTCAATATGGCTACTGCTTACCACCATCAGACCAATAGACAGACTGAGTGCAGATTCAGAATTATTTGCCAATGCCCTACGAACTATGTGAACCCTAAAGGAACCAAATGGGTACGCAAGCTACCTCATGTTCAAACGGCAATCAATGCAGCTCCCAGCAATAGCACCGAACTCTCCCCCTACCAAATTACCTTTGGCAGACTACCAAACCCTCTGCCTGGTGTCAGAGATTTCCCCATTTCTGTACCAGAACCAGACGAGATTGCTTCAGAGATAATGAAGAACCAGCAACTCGCAAGAGATGCCCTCTAGAAGGACTGAGAACGCCAATCTACCTTCTGCGAAAGCACAAGAAAGGATGGACCCCCAATAATCCCTTACGAAACTGAAGTTATCCTTAAGTCTGCACCCTATGTCCACCATGTTGGACGAAACCACAAGCTAGTTGGACCGAGGTTAGGACCCATCTCAGTGAGCGAAGGTCCTGACAGACACAACAACCACAAACCCATACTCCCAGTGGTGATGGCAGGAACCCACCCCTGGCTACATTGCAGCCATCTTCATATTTACCTGAGACTAAACCACTCCCCCTTCCCAGGAACAACTGAACCAAACTCTAAAGAACCTATCACCATCAATTCTAGTGGATAAGAGCAATGGGAAATCCAAAAGATACTCAAAGATCAAATCTATAGCAGCAAGTGACCGTTCTTGATCTACTAGTAAGGCTATGACGAAATCGAAGCAACTTGGGAACCCCTCTACAACTTAGAAGGTGCCAGTACTCTCATTAGATCCTACTGGTTCGATACCTACAATGAATCTATACCTTTCAGACTCCCTTGGTCCCATGGCAAGACTTTCTCTGCCTGAACACTCCAGAAAACCCAACTATGCCCCCCTCTCAGCTGTGCTGGATCCTGACACATTTTGCCAACCCCTTCAAGACTCAGACTACTCAGAATCACATACCAGCACAACACTCTCCACCTTAGATGAAACTGAGATGGAAAGCGAACTGCTTTATGGTATTATCTTTGCAACTATTGGGCTAATAAAGGTGTAAGGTCCTGACACCAGTGATGGATATATGATTACGGATAAGAATATATGTTTTGAAATTGAGTGAAATGCTACAAAGGCGGGTTGGTCATTAAGCCCTTTAGGATATGCTTTATTGTTTTGTTTGTTTTATTTCATTAAAGGAGAATATAACGGAATCCTATTATGTTTCTACTATCACAACTAACTTGTTATTAGTTATTACCTATTTGGGTTTATACCTGATAAGCTCAACTGTTTGCTTGTACCTTCCTAGTTGGTTATGACTTCCTACTGGTTATTCTTTCCTTGTTTCACTTATCACTACCCCTCCTTGCCCCTTCCCATTTGAGTTCGCGAATCCTCATGCTAGACCTACTAGATTTGTATAGTATTGGCGATCTTTGGTTCCTTCTGGTTTGGATTACATTATAAGATTGATTAGCTACTGTTAGGCACAAACGACTCCTGAGAGGATTATATGACACGCAAGAATAGAGCATGAGCCCCAACCTCCAGAGCCAATCATACCACTTCCGTCATAGTGTTCGTACTTGGAGTCGTCACAGATACCTTCTGCAGCGCTAGTTAACATAGAAACACGAGTATTTGCAAGATATCTTGTAACCCGGTATACTTTGTAATCTTCTCGACGACCAGATGCTGCACGCAGGGTATACTGGCGGGTAGCTCAGACTCCTTCAGTGAAGTAGAACGAAGCGATTCCATCATGAGCTCAGAGGGTTAGACCCATTTGAAGTTAAGAGTGCCCGGCTAGTCCTAGAAGGGTAAGAATGTAGAATTGAAGTAGGCTACTCCGACAAATACCGCGAGTACGATGACGCCCCCATGCTGGCTATAAGATCAATGAACCTAGGGTAACAAGTTGATGAGGAGAGGCAGTAATAACAAGAAGGTATTTGCCTGATCATGAACACATGTCATCCTGAAAGCCCGCCACACAGCCAGATATGATGGCACAAAGCAGTCTCGGCCATCAAGCAAGCCCCTTGTAGTTCTATGAAGTTATTGGTAGGTTCCAAACTAGAAGACCATAACTTAACAGCCAAAAGAAGGATGACAATACAGACTAAGTGTGTCCATACCCTCAAACATGTCAAAACCTCTGATCAGACCATCAGCAGTGCGCGGGAAGAGAAAGTTTCTGGGCCACAGCTGGTTCGCTCTTGGTTCAGGAGAAGAAGCTAGGGGAGAAAAATAGGTATTTATATTTAAACCGGTTGTAGTCCGTGAATACGCAGACGCAGGTTATAAATAGCAAAATGCCTGCTGAGCTTTATACATCATCAAGCAATGGAGAAGAGATCTTATAAATATCATAAGTTTTACTAACAAATCTTTATCTGTGGGCCATCGGAGATAATCTCCGTTTACGAAGAAAGATTTAAGCATAGTCTGATTCGCTTACCCTTAGAATGCACTACCCTTAACAGCTCCATCCGGTCGCTTTTAACTCCTTTTTTTCTGGTGTATGGTTACCTTAGTATGTTGCATCTGTTAGAATATTTGTTGGACAGTATATTTCTACTTTTATTAAGTTTTTCTACCTACAATCTTTGAATTTAAAGAGCCTACAATCCCTTAAGGATTGCTACACTCAAGCCACACCGGACTATCATCTTTAATACTACAAGTTGAACAGTCAGTCTATTAATTCCGTACCTTTTACCTTGTCTATTGAAGACCTATCCATCGATGCATCTCTCCCTATTCTAATACTATCTTCAGAGTCCTTTTGGGATTCTCAAGATACATGGGAGTACATTAGAGGCCTACAGAGTACTTAAACATAAGACGGAATATATTGTACCCTAGTATGATTTATCAAGTCAGTCCTGGAATGATATGGTATCCAAAATTCGCAGCCAGTCTCTACACCCCTACATGAAGGCATACAACTACGGAACGGGGCAGTGGAAGAACAAATATTTAGTACATCTCCATATACCAATCGATAATAGGATCGCCTATGTACCGGACAACTGGAACCAAACACAATCTAGTATAGACAAGATCCTTTCTCACACAATTTTCTTCCTGCACAACAGAAATCCATATAAGGTCTGCCAAACCGGTCTTTAGGTACATTCAAGGTAGAAAACAAATTGCACTCTTCTACACTTGTTTATCTATAAATGCAATCAACACCTCTGTGGATGCAGACTTTGCAGCGTATGTTGATACCCGCGACTCGTTTTCTGGGTATATTATTCTTTTCAACAATACCTTTATATTCTGGCGGTACAAGAGACAAGCTTCATGCATCAAAAAGCTACTATGCATCCAGAATACCTAGCTATGTCCCTCGTAATAATGCAAATCCAATAGTAATTCAAAAGTCTAGGTGACATCTGACTTACAATACTGATCCCTTTACATGCCAAAAGACAGGGTAAATGTTCGGGCAACCAATGATCAACTTAATGAATGAACAAAATATATTGTATCCATTTTCACAAAATGCAACAAGACATTGATAACGACTCTGTCACACGCATGCAAGTTGCATCATCAAATAAACCTAGCCAAAATTTGTATCAAGATACTTGTGAAATTGGCACATGAATAGATTTTGCGATTGTTGGACTTTGAATTGTGAGGAGAAGTGTTGGAAGTCTTCGATTCATTTCATAAGTATATTTCCTAGAGTAATATTGTGTATGTCTCTGCTTGGTTATCCCTCATTTACTGAGGAAAACTACTGACATTATTACAGCTATTGTATATCATATTTTCCATTTTATTACATGATAATGATTGAAGATTAATGTGTGCATTTATTATTATGTCAGTGGGATTTCACCGGTACCCTTATAGGTATAGTGACATTTTACTAGTCTTGTATAATGTGTTATCTTTCAGTTCATTTCATGCACAACACTCCAGATCATGTTTGTGTTATTGGGATTTTCTGGGTAATTTTTCTGGTTAAAACATGTTCACACTTATGCTTTTTACAATGTTATCCCTATTTTGTTACGGAGCACATAGAGGATATGCACTTTGATAAATAGCTATTTGCGGCCTACTTTATGCAGTTAATTATGGACAAGAACGTCTACCAATCTACCTTCATGCTACAATACTCCTCATACAAGAGTGCACATAGTAGATTCTTAATATTAGGTTTTATTCAGGTACTCATCCTATAAGATCATGGCAATACATATAATTTTAATAAAACTAACTAGGCACAGAACTGAGTTCCTCAGTTAAACATAGTAACTGGCCAGGCCGGGTGACTACGATATTCAAGAAAAACTTGGTAAGCAACATAGAGCACCTCTAGCAATGGTGCTCATCTAACCAATTTAATCATTAGGGTCAAATCCACTGTACATTGTGGAGTAGTTAGACAGGATCATGGTAGAATAAATTTGTATATTATGTGGACTTTCAAATAGATTTGGACCATATAGGGATCTAGTTACCCTACCTTAGAAATCACCAGTAAGAGTATTGACCTCAATTGACATTATCTTCAACCATACACCAAATGTGAAATATTATAAAAGCCATACTGCTGGTCTTTGTAGTATGTGGGTAACCTGCAATTGAGATGGGTGGTGAAGTGTGACAGTTGGTAAACAGCTAACAAAACTCTGCTTCTAAGGGGTGTGTTTGAACCCAGTATCAAACGCCACAGTGCAGCTGAAAAATTGTGTCCACCGGGTATTGGGGGTTTTAGCAATGGCCGACTCAGGCAAGTGCTTACTATTGAAACTGCATTGGGCTGTGTGGGGGCTGCGGGTACTTAATATCGCGTTGAGAGGTGTGGGAACCCCAGGCAGGAGTCATCAGGGAGTTGGAGACAAAGAGATAATTTTAGGGATAAACCACTACTGTTAAACAAATTATAGTACTGGCGCTAAACTACAACAGCAAGAGCTTATGCAATGCGTAGTGCATGCCGACTTATCAAGACTGAGGTGGTTAACTAACCATTTACTATAGATAGCACCCATTCAGCTAACTGTGTAGTACTACTCGCCCGGGGAGCTTATTGGTCGCTACAATCGCTGCCCATATGCCAAGTAGACTATGTTGACTACAACGCTTGTAACGGTGGAAACTCGACAAGGGCGGCCTCTACTCAAATCAGATATCGAGTACTCTATTGACATAACTTTAAGCTACGGACTAGGCAATCCTCATAAATGTTTTTCCTTCCAGCTCATAAAGCGAGATAAATTGCTCAAAATATATCAAAATGTTGCCTCCTGGTTATCCGTGTGATCTGCAGACATCCTTACCTGAAACCGAGACAGTGTGGTATTGATAAACTCTGAGTGGAGCAGGGGGCTCATTTATGGTCGGATCAGCCTTGGGTGAGTTTGTCTTTTATATATTCTACTGAAAATAACTTCAAAGATCAATTTTCTCTAATAACGATGTAGGCTCTTGAGGAGAAGCAAATTTAGTTTAGATTTGACTAAACAATATATAGGGTTATTATTTGAATCAATAATCTTTATCTTTACCTATTGTGTACATTCCTTGTGGGCTTTGGTGCAATAGTAAGCTTAGAATCTATCCTCGAATCGGCTACTCCTATTACAGTATCTTGGAGATTGTTTTCCTGTTGTACAATAACTAGCAAAGGGAAAGTCAACTTTAATCACACTGGTCTATTTAGCAGAGAGCAACTACATGGTCCTTTTGTATGACCCTGTAATTAGTTAGTAATGTGTGCCGAAACTCAGCCCAGCCAGTTGTCCTGTAAGAACATACAGACCACAACTATATTACACCTGTAAAGTGACATGATAACCATAGGTACTTAGGCATTTAGTTAAACCGAGTAACCACTTCGTGAGGTTAACTAAGGATTGACAGAAAGCAAGGTCAGCAGTGCATGGGCAGGATCACTTTGTACATGCATGTACTACGGAGAATCATAGTCGCTCCAGCAAGTGTAGACAATGGGATGTTATGCAAGTAGTTCTGTTAAAGGAAATGGGCATTATACAAACATCTGGAGTGAATTGTACAATAATGAGAATGAGTTGCCCTACCTTGGTTCCAACATTTGTGAAGAGCAATCTGAAGTTACCTTACTCAGATATTACACGAAATACAAAGCTCTACTACGATCACACAAACGTGATTTCGGATATTTTGGCAACCTAACATTGTCCTCTGGCACACCCCTTTACCATTTGACACACTATTGTAAAGAACTAAAGTTGTTAAAAGATTTGCAAAATTATTGTAATAAAGAAGGTGTAGTAACACAGTATATATCTCCTACTGCCATTAGACAAAATACTGTCCCTAACCTATATATATGGGTGAGTGATAGCAAAGTAGAACAAGTTGTGGGAATAAACACTAGCAGATGATCTGAATGCGCTCAAACTGCCGTAGGTCCCTTTGGGAGGCACAAGAGCCCTTCCAAATGGGCCCCCGATAGTTGCGGACATAGAAAAATATATATAGATAAAATTCTACTAGTTCATCAATAATAGTGCAGGCCGTAAATGTTGGCTGTGGGATGTTACAGGACTCCAGAAGTATGCATAATTATCATGGTAACAGGGGTGTCCAAACGGTAGGCAATAGGTAGTGCCTATTTAGCGAACTTATTAGAGACACTTACATGAGTAGCCACCCAGTTACAAGAACTTCTTCCAATAGGCCAAGTACACCAAATTGACTGCATTGCTAGCATCAATGAAAATTCCGTAGGGCAACTGAGTTTGAAAACTAGGTGTGAGTACAAAGTTGGCTGGGGGTTTACAATTTAGCACAGTGAGACCTGCATGGTTTTCCACCCTGGCAGACATTATTAAAATATGTTGCAGAAGAACATGCGGCCTGATCAGATTTTACCACTCCGTGTAACCCACAAACCTAGAAGTTAATATGAAAACAGTTAAGTATGAGATTAACCCTACTTGTCAAAGGGTACTCCTTAAGGCCCAAACTCGGGATGCGTGTCATTGCCCTCCTAATTCTACTTAAGTAAACATCATACTGTACTTTACTCTGATAAAAAACTATGCTCCCTAAAAGGACTTGAAATGAGTCTAGCTTTGGTTTAACCCAATTGTATTTTACTGCATAATTGTTTTATGCTATCTTCACCTTCCCACAACTTATAACAGAGTCTCATGTGCAATCACAACCTTATTATCCATCTTCCTATGTGGTGCCACCAATACAGTCTATCATTTTTCTCTTCTCTCGATACTCACCTTAGAATTGTTGCAATATCTGCCATTTTTATTGACATATAGATGTACGGGCAACCTTGTCTGTAAACTATATCCCTGAGTGGCCAGTAGTTTGTCAGAAATATTTGTAACCTTTTCACAACTGACTAGTAAACCTGGAACCTGCTCCCAAGTATCTCGAGAATCCCAGAGGGACTCAGAAAATACTATTAGGATAGGGGGAGAAGGGTCAATGGAAGAGTCTTCAATAGACAAGGTAAAAGGTGTAGATCTAATAGAGTGACTGTTCAACTTGTAGTATTAAAGATGATAGTCCTGTGAGGTTTGAGAGTCCGAATCCTTCGTCGATTGCATGCTCTTTAAATACAAAAGATTGTAGCTAGGAAAACTTAACAGAAGCGTAACCATCTTGTCCAATAAATATGCTAACATAGGTAGCATACTAAGGGAACCATTTTCCGAAAACAGCGGGTTAAAAGTGACAGGATAGAGCTAACAAAAGAAGTAATGGAATCCTAACAGGACGTAACACCACATTGCTTGTACTATACAAATCCAGTTGGTATAACAGGAGGATACCAATACTCAAATGGGGAGAAGCAAGGAGGGGTAGTAATAAGGGAAACAAGGAAAGAATAACCACTTAAGAAGTCATAACCAAGTAGGAAGGGACAACCATATAGTAGCACTTATCAGGTATAAACCCAAATAAGTAATAACCAATAACAAGTCAGTAGTAATGGTAGAAATATCGTTGGATTCCATTACAGAGGCTTTCTCTACCCGTCCCCTGTTGGGATATGCTGGTATGACAAACCCGTTCAGTGTGGGTTGGGAATTGGTCCGGATGTTAATAGAGGCCGCCTCAATTGAAATTTCAGAGGATGGTATGATATTGATAATTCCCGATTCCAGCGCACTTATCACATCCAGCTTACAAAATATCTCGGGATTGGTACTTGACGTGGTACGTGAAGTGGTTACTTTTGAACGAGCTACATACAACATCTTGGACAATTATATGAAACCTGAAGCAGGTAGTAGGTTCGTGGAAGCAAAGTCTGGACTCAAACACTTTATGGCGGACAAGCAGATCTCATTTCAAGAGAGAATAGAGAGCATTGCCACTGCCTGAATACCGAAAGTACAATATGCCTATCGCCACCAGCTCCTAATGGCATAACTGGTCCTCTGTTGTTTAGACACCTTTGAGTGGGCAGTCAAGTAAGAGTTCAGTATTGACTGCAAAAAGGATTTGATTATGGATCAAGATCCTAGCCTTACCTTGGTCGAAACAGAACGTTTACGCTTTACCCCACATATTCCGGAGGCAATGGCGCATATAACATGCATAAGCAGATAACCGTACACCCATTCCTGGCTCTGGCACTTACCCACACTCCTGGCACATAGTTGATTTTTCCTTTAACTATAACTGCGAAATGCGCACTTTTTTGGCCTATGTCCAGACCCTTTTGAGACAATATAGAGGTCATCCCGACTGACCTATCAACCAGGGAGAAAAGAGTCTGCAAATCCTGAAATATCGATGGCTGCTACTACCCTTCCGGCATGGCCTGCCACCCCTTACATTACTTTATAAGGTTAAGGACTAGATGCTGTGGCAGTTGCAAGTCTCTTGGTGCCCAGGCCAGAAAATCCGGTAATGCTTGTTCATCCAACAGCCCTACTGGCCTGTTACGGGGTAGACAATTCGGTATGGTTGAATTGTCTAGGCCGTGCTCGTATCGAAAAAATCGGTTAACTGTCAGGAAAGCTCGATAAAAGGTCTGATAAAGATAAAGGATACTCCATGCTTGTAAACTTGATATATTGTTAAGGTCTCTTCTCCGTTGCTTGATGATCCCTTAACTACAGGGGTTTTTTTTTTTTTTTTTTTGATTATCTCATATATTCGCTGTTAACGTACAGGAACCTGCATGGAGCACTAGCTATGGCATAAACGAAACGTTAATTCCAAACGTGCAAAACAAAAGAAATAACCGCACAAGTTCTCCCCTAGTGATGACCATAGCGTCACCGCGCCCAGCAATGGCGACTAATTCAAAAAGGAAACAAATTAAATGACCCCAAAAGAAATCATAACCGAAAGGAAGGATATAAGTATAAAAGGAAAGTCAAACCGCCCAGTCTGAGTCATAGTCGGGGGAGGAGGAGGCTGCAGTGGCAAAAACTGCTGGCATCGTGGGCGGGAAGATTGTGCGAGTGGCCCGGATGTATGTGGCAAGACCAAGGATCTTGTCAAGGTCGGCCCAAAGTGGAGAGCCATGGTCAATCGTAGACAGCTTCGGAAGGTAAAGCTAGCGTTCTCGGGACTTGGAGGCGCAGTGGAGAATTGCATGCAGGAAGGTTTCGTCCTCTGAGTCGAAGGAATGGCAGGTGGGAGAGCGATCGGCATCGTTCCAAGAGGGTTGCGCGGCAAGATAGCTCTTGCCAGCGCGCATTTGGTGGATTCGCCCAGCTGTGAAGCGGTCGAGGCACATGAAGGCATGTGGGCGTAGGGACGGCTTGTACTGGTAGTAAGGAGGGGGTGGGCAAAGGAGTGTCCAATCAGTGAGGAGGTCCTTTCTGCACTCCTCCTTCACCAATTTGTAGGAGACAGCGCCTGGGATCGGAGGAGGGGGGGCTAAGACAGTGCCCGGCAGAAGGTGTGAGTTTACCTGAGGGAGTTTGAGCACGTCTGCTGCCGCCTTGACAAAGAAGCAGCACATTGCATCGATTGGGAGGTGAGAGCGGACAGCGGGTATGGGCCTTGGTTGGTTCCAGCGGAGGGGGATGTAGTTGGCCTTAAGGCCACGAAGGAGGTGGCGGGAGGAGTCCACTGCCCTGAAATTGGAGTAGGATGGAAATGATGGGGGCAGCCGGGCTGCTGCTGGGTTGATCTCGGGAGGGGAACAGGCCAATCTTAGTGCGGCCATCCTCCGGCAATGGGGGAGGAGCGAGTTAAGAGGGGGGAGGCAAGCCTGGTAGGGAAGGATAGATAGAGGAGTCGATGAGAAGCAGTTAGTGACCCATCGTTGGACCTTGCTCCAAAAGACCTCCTTATTACCCATCATCGCAGCGTAGGGGACGAGGAGGTCAGCTCCGTAGGTGAGGATCGGTAGCAGCAGGCCCATGGCCAGTCTGCGGATCAGGTAGGGTACTATGCCTATGCCAGTAGGGGAGAGTTGCCTGATGAGGATAAAGGCCCCCTGAGCGAGGGCTAGTCTCTTGATGAAGTGGGTGGAGGTTTCCATCAAGGGTGAGAACCAGTATCCAGGCCAGCGGACTATGGAAGAGGGGTCAAAGAGACTACTATCGAGAGAAACCGGGGCCAGTGAGGGGGGAGAGCGATCCCTTGGAGTTCGCCAGTGGATGAGTTCGGTTTTGGGGATGGAGAAGGAGACTACAAGTGGGGTGGCCTTCCTGCAGAGGCGGGTGTAGTAATGTTGAAGAAGCTGTGTGTTCCTCCGGTATGACCCAGACCCAACAGTCACAGTAAAATCATCAACATAAGAAAACATGATCCCCTTCGGGATAGACAAGTGCAGGGAAGAAACATAATTTAAAAATAACAATGGAGAGATAGGAGAGCCCTGAGGGGCACCCACTTGAACAGGTAAGAAAATATTAGGGGAGCCTTGAAATATCAAGCTGCATTTGCGGTCAGTCAAAAAGGAACGAACCCAAGAAACCATATAAGGAGATACACCTTTGGCGCGAAGTAGGCATGATAAACAGGCAGAGGAAATAATATCAAAGCCGCCGTTGAATTCAAGGAAGAGGGTAGAGGTTTTGAGGCCTGCATGTTGCAGTTGGCGGACCTCGTGAGTGAGGGCAGCACATTCCTCAAAGGTGCTGAGGCCGGGGAGCAAGGCACATTGGTTTGCGTGGATAAGGCCAACGGTGAGGGCTAATAGCGAAAGGCGGGTTGCCATTATCCTTTCCAGAATCTTGGAAATAGTTTCCAGGAGGACAATGACTCGGAAGGAAGAAGGGGAGTTATAATCACATTTGCCAGGCTTGGAGAGGACAATGCCATTG